>JAMKCH010077511.1:0-22746 GCA_023653785.1 Ophioderma brevispina | reverse complement strand
TGGGCGAGAGTGGGTTATATAGCGTCTGATCGCTATTTAAAGAAAAATCACTGTACGACACGATAAAAAATCTTCCTGATCAGAACCGTAATCACAGTGGCTCCTTCATTAAAATATTAAAGGGTCATTCTGTGATCCACAATCGTCCCCCCGACTACCTCAAAAAGGTGAGATGTTTATATATCGGAACCGTTAAGCTTAGTAATCCACGTGTACCCGCAAGTTACGTGCAAAATCGGTCGCATCTGTAAGAATTCGCTTGTATTTGTTTTATTTTGTGTCCCGTTAAACAGAACAGGGGGAAATTACATCATGGGACGGGGAAAACAAAGCAATTGCCTCATAAAATAAAAATATTGCATGATCAGGATCTGACTCAAATGTGAATAAGCCTTTCTGAAGGATATCTAGTGAACAATGAATAAAACATAAGGTGCTGAAATCAAGAAATTCCACCTTTAATTATGAAGCTTGAAAAAAAATAAATTTTAGAATAAGAAAGTTGAAAAATATAAGTGCTTCACCACAGGAGATAATCATAATATAATGATTTTAAAATGGGTATCGTTCTTCAATACAATCAGCATATCAAAATCATTGTGAATTTTAGTACTAGTACAAATGGGGGAAGTTGGGCGTATATTTACGAAATCAATTAAACAACATCGTCGTTTATTAATCTGATATAAAATAATGATAGTGACTAAAAACGAAGTATTGAGGAAAATTTGTCAACCTCCAACCACAACATAGAAATACAGCAATGGCGTCTCCAAAATCTACAATATAAAGAAGAAAACCAAGATTATAATGTTTTGTCAAATTGTACGGTCATGGTGCACAATATTACGCTTCGCTTATAAATCTGGGATATTCACAGGGAAAGGCTTTTTTTATAATATCTCAAATCGGATTTTTGGTAAGCACGATAGAAATAATGAATCAGCTAAAAACCATTCCCTCGTCTTCAATGTACGGATTCAAGCCAACCACTTGCAGGTTATGTTAGCACATCCATGCTGAATAACAACAAAAATACTAAATACGAATTTGATGATTTTTCTCAATATTTCGGATCAGCAAATCATTGCTTATTCCTTTAAAAGTAAGGCAGTGTAGAGTAGTAGAATTCACATTTTTGCAAATTATAAAATGTACAGAATAGAGAGACGCAGGTTTAAAGATATGAATCTCCATTTAGTTCTGTGTTGTAGTAAGTGTCAGTACAAAAACAGTAATGAATGAAAATCCGATTATACGTCTTATTAGGTTGCTTCAGGACTTGGCACTTGTGGGGTATGTTAGTCTATACTTGTTATAGACATGCAAAAATCGGATGTTTTGATGAGTTTTTTTTCGATTTCTGATTGGCAAATCACTTATGTGCTTTAAATCAGAGGCGTAACACACATAAGTTTCAGTATAACATGGTGACGTAAAAAGCTGGGCCGCAGATAATCATTTTTGTCGAATGGTGGATAATGAATTAGCTATATTTTGAACAGGCGAGAAACTAAAAACGCTGGTTAGACAAATTATTTTGATTTATAACCCAAATACCCCAAAAACATGTCCTGCAATGCATCAATTAAAATTTCATTTGCCCCGTGTGTAACCTTTCGTTTTTCAGATAAAAGTATCAAAACTTGGTTTAATTATTTAGATATTGCATGATCGCTTTTGAATTAATTCCGAAAATTTATATTGCTGATCATCATGGAGATCTGTTCCAGGTGCAGATGCAGAAGAAGTTGCATGAATTGGCTAGATTTATATGGTGTACAGAATCCTCAATTTTGTGATCAAAAATTTATTTTTTTTCTGTATGCAAACACTGAGAAAGGAATATTCCTAGCAGAGAAAGTATATTATTTTTATCATTGCAAGAGAAAAATGAATTCTCTAGTGCTGAGTTTGAGCTGATGCAAGGTGTGTTTACAAATCAGAGATTTTACTAGAAAAGCTATAGATATAGATGGGGATTTTCCAGCTATGTTATTGCAAAAATACAATTGCATAATTATAGGTGGTTTACAATGTTGTCCATTCATTGAACTTGTGACCAATACCAGATAATTGATAAATACATACCAAGAGCAAAAAAATGCTATATTTGTCGCGTTGTCCCTTTTTGAGGGCGTAGATAATTTGGTCTACAGTGATGAGTAGATCGGTTTGCAGTTATTACCAGGAATGAATTGATAACACCACAGGATTTTTCTTGCTTAAAATGCTTAATTTCATTCTGTGTCTATTATTGAGGCCAAAAGAGCATCAATTTTGAAATCAAAAAGCTTCCAGTTGGTTGTCCTAAAAGTGGACATGTGGTGTGTGTGGGGGGGGGGTGCGGGGTGCGGGGGTGGTTGGTGGGGCGGCGGCCTAGGGACCTGACCTATTCTGGACAATAGTAAATCTTCAGAAGGTTAGAAAAAAGGACATTTATTTCTGAAGAAGATTCCGTGATTTAATGACTTCGCTGTGTGACAATATCAACGTGAACTGCAACGCTGCTTTAATTGTGAACTTAAAGCAAATCAGAGTGAACATAAGTATACTTTAACGATTTCTGCAAGGAGGCGAGAACCCCCGTTGCCAAACATTTTGAGGGTGCTTCAATTTCGTCACACGACCCAGGGCCGTAGCCAGGGGGTGCGACGCACCCCCCCCCCCAAATGGACAAAGGTCCGGCTTATGATGTTTAAGGTCCGCTGTATGATGTTGAAGGTCCGCTTTTGTAATGTTAAGTTTTGCCGGCCTCTCAAAATTCTGGTGTTCAAGGTTGTGGAGCATGGTATATTAATGAATAATGAGCGGTTAATACTATTGCATACACTGTTGTTGTTATTTAACTGGTTTCTAAACGCTGCGAGGGTTTTGTCCTGTCACACCCCCCCCCCCTTCAGAAATTGGAGACGACGATGACAAAAAATTTGGGTAAACCTGCGAGCGCAGCGAGCCGACAAAAATTGCTTTGTTGGTACGCAAAAGGTCTCCACTTCTGAGCAAATCCGCACCCCCGTCCGTACCCACCCAATGAAATCCTGGCTATGGGCCAGAACACGAGAGAATTTAGCTTGGCACCCATTTTACGCCCATGCAACCAAGAAAAACACTCTGAAGGCCAGAGGAGTTCCAAGACGACTTACTTAAAAAGTCCCGCCAGTGGTTATTCCTATCTGATGTTATATCGGTGTAACGAGGGCGACGTTCTCAATACCAAAGTGATACGTGGAATATTATACAAATAATGAAAGGACGAATGCAATCGGTAAGAATATTTTTAATGAGTTGAAAGATGGAACGTCGTTTCCATTCAAAATGAAAATATTCTTCCATTGCAGAATGAAAAACATTCATTTTTTGTTATAAAACATCTAAGTAACCTGGGTCCTTCTATAAAGCTCAGACTAGCTTGACTATACGCTAAGTAAGGCTAAGCATGTAAGCCTAGCCTAGCCTGGGTGTGTGCCGTTGTCAAGTAGCAAGTTGCTACGGAACCAGGGCAATAAGCTCTGCCAGGGCAGGCTAAATGTTGACTAAAAGGATTAGCAGCGGATTGCTAACGAAACATCAAAAAAATCATCAAAAAATAATATTTTGTATTTTTGTTACTGGCATGGATATGCAAAACATAACCTGCAAGTGGTTGTGTTGAAATCCGTTGTATTAAAAGGACAAGTGGCAGAGTTAAATTTTTTTCTTGAATCAAAAAGGGGCCTTTCTCGGTGAATTATCCCAGACTTTCAAACAAGCCGTGATATGCAGTCCATGATCAATACAGTTTGACCTCAAGCACAAACAGTATTGATCTTTGTTATTCTGTGCTGCTGTAAACCCACAATCAGCTGATTATTGTAGATTTTGAGACATCATCGCCTGTATGGTCTTATTGCGCGCCAAATTTCCTCAAATACTTCATTTTTTTTCATATTTGGGTGTTGTTTCACATCCAAAGCAGTTATAGGAAATTGTACACACTATCCCTGATGTATAAGTTAAAATAAACGCATTTCACATTTTTTCGATTCTCTCCAATATCGCTGCTTTGAATCCCTTTATTTACACTCTCCCTATAGGTCAAGCATTTACATGGGTCTGAAGAACTCCCATGACCGGGAATCCCACGTCGATCTATTGAAAAACATAAACTTCTGCGGCAGAAACAACAAGATCGTGCTCAATTTTCACTCACACAAGCCGGCAAAGTCCGTTCCGAGGACAAGCTTGCGCACCGCAATCCAAACGCTGGATAATAATAGCATCATTTTCGACCCATTATATAGTTGGCCTTGAAATTTGCACCATTTTGTCATAGTATAGTAATCTTAGCAAAATAGGCACTTTTCATAGTAATTTTTCCAAAAAATCAGAAAAAATCAACATTTGTCAATGTGATTTTGCCAAAAATCGAAAAAATTGACCCAAGTTCCCAGTTTCCTAGTAAGTGGACCCAAAAATTGAAAAATGGACCGATTTATATAGTAGCAATGAACCTCAAAAAAGTGACACATTCTTATAGTAGCCTGGTGGGAGAAAAAACGACCCATGGTTCTAGTACAGGCGTGAAATGAGAACCATATCGGGCCCGGGCAACATATGTACCAACCCTTTTCCACTGAGTACCCCCCACCGGCGGATGCATTAGCAGGTGCGGGTCACGTAGGAAAGAAGGGACTCCAGACAAGGACAATTAATGTTAAAATGGAATTAAATATGAGTTTAAAGCAATGTCGGATGCAGCTGCAAGCACATTTGGAAAAAATAAATTTGACTTATTGATTTGATGAAAAATTATCCATGGATTTTAAAAATCTTTAGTATTAAAAATTTCCAAAAAGTTATTTACGAGTGTCAAATATTTCAGTGACATGAATTTTAAATTCCGACAGAGTCGCCATACTTGTTTGTCTTTTAACTGTGACAAAGGATAACCATTATTTACCCATGACAAAAACTATTGACCACGTTAACATGGGGGGGGGGGGTATTATTTTACGGCAGAAGGACAGAATGTGAATGAAAATTGTTATTCTTTTGGTTGTAAGTGGAAAAAGAGAAGAGAATTGTGTTCCTATATCATGATTTATTTTAAAACAGGTAAAAAACAGTAAAAAACAATTTGTATGTTGGGTTAATCGATGCATTGTTTTAATTTTACGAATTGAACTTTGATAAAAACTCGATGATATATCATAGTATTGGCACTATCATGGTAAGGCCTCTTCCCTGTAGAGTGCCACACTTTTTGATTGTACCCTTTCGTTGTTAAAGGACAATGATGTCAAGATTTTTGTCAAGCTCAGTTTGACTTACATCATAAAATATATGTAACATACATCACGATTCCCCCGAAAAAATAATACCCAAATTTGATGTAAAATTCACCATAGAGGCCCATTTAATTTTGGCTTTTTGAAATACGAAGGGAAAGAAAAACGGGCGGAATGGATTTTTGCCACGGCTTCATTGATCAAAAGCGCCCAATTTTGCTCTCCCTCGTGACGTCAAAAGTGATGACCAAAACATCGTGTGGACTCGGAATTGTTATGCTGACAACTTAAATGATGATTAATGAAAAGTCAATAATAAACTTCGAAAATAAGTTACAGAATGACATATTTTGTTTCCATTTGTTGTGTTTTGAATTATTTGGATATAAAAAACACATCGATCGCAGTTCTAGGAAAAGTGGCAACACTGCGATTGATGGTCACAACGACGTAAATTATGGCATGGTCATCACTTTGACGTCACCATTTTTCCTGCGATGTGGATCTTGTCGGAATAGTGTTCGAGTAGCTATTGGGCCCGTTGTTTAAATAATTAAAAGGGCAAAAAATACTACAACAAATGGTGTGACCAATTTTCAACTTATTTTGATTTATATGTATCTACCGGTACTAAGCTTTCCAGCCATACAAAATTTCAAAATTTCAGGAATCATTGAATATTTCCTTTAACTAAAACATATCTCGGAGATTAAAACAAGACAAATTTAAACAGGACCCCAATGGCATTTGAAGGACGACTCCTGACGTGATGTAAGCTCATTGTCACATCACATTATTTTTAATTGCCAAAGTGGGCGCTTTTTCATTTGCACATTTGGTTGGGACCGGCTGTTGTAGCTTTTTCATTCGTTTTCAGGTTTTTTTTTTTTCGTTGTTTTTTTAACATTTTTTGGATTTTGATTACTCTGAAAGAAACTTAAGCGATTACGATTCTAGATGTGCAAAGCTATAAGAAAATACAAGTAACGTATATGTAAGGCAATTTATTTTAAATGGACCTGAGAAGGAATCTTATCGTGTCAAACACTGTGGTTCTCAAACTGATCCAGCCAGGAGATGGGTAACAGGTCTGGGCTTGGTGCTTCACGAATGCCATAAAGGTCCTTGTTTTTGTGCATTGTTTGTTCCAGCAGTGGGCAGGACCAAGAGATGTCCTGGTCTGTGGTTGCTGTTCCAAAAAACCACACAGGAAGGGTCCTGATCTGCTTCCAGGTAAGCACCCACCTCTGCAAGGAAACCTAGATCGACCAAGCTGTTCTCAATCTGTTGAGGCTCGCCATTCAGCCCATGAGGAGTCAGCTCCAGGTGGGGGATGCTCACCAGGTCATACCAATAAGATGTTAATTGGTGATGGCACAAGTCTTTCTTTCCACAAGATGGACTCTCTTGACCTCCTTAGAGACGTTTCCAAGAGGTTTGTGGACTTTTGATTAAGAAACTCTCTCTGGGATCGGAGGCGGTTGGTTTAAGCGGTATATATGTCCACCAAAAATAGGGTTCACATAGATACTTGGCAGCTCCGCTCTTGCATGCTCGTTTACTCGACGCGACGGATGTCTGGTGGACCCCAAGAATTTTATTCGTGTAAATGCCAGAAAAGTTACCGCAAAGAGGAAAGTCTACGGCAACGATCCCATATGATTTGAAACAAATCAAACTGGGGAAAGATGGCTTAAAAATTTGTGATGAGTGTTTGAAGATTGCTATGTTAATCAACAGGTCACCCCACTCTCAGGGCGATGGGATCTTGAATGTGAAAAAAAACAAAGCAGTGCGTATATGACCACCTATCTCTGCAAACAAAAGATACTTGCACTGGAAATTATCCCAGGAAAAGACAGAAGACACTAACCTTGCTTCCAACAAGAAGGTGCAAGGCCAGAAGAACTGAAGAATGCAGCACAGAAAACATCAGTCTATACCTTCATGTGCATTCCTCCGGGCAGAGTTGACGTCAGATCAGATAGATTTGACGGTCGCACCAGCACGCGCGCGCTGGCTTAAAAGCGAAGGCGTCGGTATACGCGCGCACAAAGACGGCATATCTTGACGCGTGCGTACAAAGCTGTGTCAAGTTGAGTATGTCTGCAACGGTGGTAGAGAATGGACGACATAGGTCTATCGGAACATAATAGGAAACTTGATCAGCAAAGTCTCACTAGATGAGGAATGCACTGAAGATCTAGAAAATGCATGTAAGCTCAAAAAACTGAAGGAATTCAACAAACTAATAAATGAAAACAAACATGCATTGGGGTTTGTACTTAGGGAGCTACTAAAAGATGCTTCCCAGTATCCGTGTAGCAGGTGATACCACTGAAGAACGTCTAGATGTTGGTTTCAGCACTTCAGCTCACTTCTTGGTAAACCAGAGGCCAAGGCAAACACCAAACTCGAAGTTCCTTATTAACATAAATTAGGGGGCTGATAGCCTTTGCTATCCAGACTGGGACCTTTTACCAAAGATTGAAGTTAAAGCCGGTATTCAACAAAGCAGTTGTCCATGGACTACTCTTAGTCCAGGACTAGTCCTGACCGAAGGAAGGGACTAACGTTAAATCTAGGACTAGTATGGGGATAAAAAAGTCCTTCTTTGTAGGACTAGTCTGGACTTAAGAGTTAGTCCACGGACTAAACTGCTTGTGGAAATACCGGCCACGAGAAGTTCTGAAAAGTTGAGAAAAACAACCATGCCCACCAAGGGACCCGGTCAGGTCATTTGTTAAGACGGTCTGTTTGTAAACGACACATATAGATGAAGTAAACCTAAAGTTTTCTCCAAGTCTCATTTATTCCACTTCCAACAGAAAGGCGATCTTTCACTGCCCCCAAAATTACAGAGGGACTCACACTCTCACCTAGAGCCTCAAAAGAATTAACAATTCAAAGGCTCCTGAAACAGAAATCGTCCCCCTAATATATATTGATTCCCATTCCTGTGCCGGAACCGAACAAAATGGGTTTTCGTAAGGGCAGATCAACACTGACCTCAGATTGCTGGCCTCCGAAGAATATAGAAGAGGAAAGGATCTCAAGCGAAAAAGCATCAATCTGTGTTCAACATGAAGATTCATGATGTATATCCTTTTGAAAAAAAACTATGCCAGATGAGATTGTCAAAGCCATTGCCACTATGTACAAAAACCATCCAAACCAAGGCTCGTTTTCAAAGCAAGGATGGCCCAACTAACAGCATGAATCCTCCAGGAAGACAACCTTAGCAACGTATCTCTTTGTGAATGTGGTTGGAACTTTACATCCTTAGACAAAGTCTGGACCAATCCAAGACAAAGCCCTCAGCGGAAACGAGCGATCAAGGCGCCATCAAAACCCGTTGTCGCGCTGATCGAATTATAGCAGATGATTCCCTGCCCTGACAGGCTGATCAATGTGCAATGCCCAAGACCTTGTTTAACCATCAATGGGGGATGCTGCAAGATAAGGTTTGGTCTATTTTCTCAATTGCAAAAAGAAGACCGAAATATATGGGGCCTCGTGAAGAGACGAAAGACATCTACTATAATCTTCTAATGATGGCAAAACCACAAAGCAAGGGATCCAGTGGACTTTAAGTACCTTGGGTCCTAGGTTGCTGACAGCCAGAAGGATTTCCTGGCATGCCAAAGACAGAGCCTGGAAATGCCTTGTAACAAGCTTCAAACATCTGGCAATCACGTTGTTTATAGCAAAGTCAACAAAAGCTAGCATTCTTTAGAGCTTGGGGTTGAGAAGGGAATTTTTCTATATGAGCCGGAAACGTGGGACATGGAAGAACAGAAGATCTTCAAGATCGCCTTGATGGCAAAGTACCAGGCTTTCATGAGGGTTACAAACTTTTCCTGCGTGATCACAGGACCAAAACAAATTTACGGAGGGACATTCCTCCATCTCTGCTACTGTTCGCTAAAACGTGGAGTTTCCGATTGCTTGGTTCAATGTTGTCGCGTTGAAGGAAGACCAAGGGGTTTTTGATGTGATATGTTGGAGACTTCCGTGCCAAATAGAGGATGCAGAAACCTCTTAACACATCGATTTTGGTTGGAATTGGTAGGTACATCAATGCGGAAAAATGAGGAACTCCTAGGCCTAGGGATAAAGATTTCTGCTGGCGTTGTAAATGGAATCTCGGCTGCGGCCACCCGCCCGCCAGATGATGATGATTGTTTTAATCCAGTTACGGAAAAAAATTGACACAAATATAACGCACTTGCTACCTTCATTTAATAAACAAAATGCGCTGATCAGGAAAATACGCTATGGTACGCATTTTCATGTTAATGAAAGGAAGTTTCCCGTTAATCAGAAAACTGGTCTCATTTTCAAAAGTTATATTTGGGAATGAGCGCCAAATTCGGCCATTAAATAATCAAGGAAATGTTGTTCGTTGTGTTATTTTTGTGCCGCTTTACGGAATAAAGGTACCTCAAGCTTTTCAGCGTTTGGAGGACTCCTATGTATTGTTCTTACATGAACATTTATAAAACATTTTACTTCACCGATATTGTTGAAGTTCTAGTTGTATTTTGCGGTGGTCTTTTAAAAGGGCCATGGCCCGGATAACTACAGCCTCGTCCCCAGGAGACCAAGATTTAACCGGAAGTGGGCGGAAAATTTTGTATAAGCGAAAGCAGAAAGCTACATTTTTTCTCATTTACCCTGTTGAAATTGTAGGGCTAAAGGATAGTGGTTTGGAGTTATGAGGCCAAATTATCGCTTCATTTTGGTCGGACCCATATTAATTTTCACAGTGGTCATGGGGATTACAAAAATCACGTTTTTTGCACCACTTCAAAAACGGGTTGAAAATATCGGTCCCGGTGAAAACTTACAAAGGGGTTTTGGGGGGTGAAGGCCATTCTATCAATATGGAAATTTTATAGACTTTAAAAGCGGGCCCCCATCCCCCTTTATAATAGGGACAAAGGAAATTGTTGATGTTTTACTGCAATGCACCTAGATCTTAGAATAAAAAATGTTTTAAATGTTCTCCATTTTTTGAGACTAAAATGTATTTGGAATTTGTTATTGAACCCGCAATGTTTACAACTCCCAAAGACAATTGAAACATGCATATTTCTTTAAACTCTCGAAACCCTAACTTTCGTCGTGTGTGTGCGGCGGGGCGCGGGTGTTGTGAGTAGCTGTGAGTGGTGTCTGTGTGTGTATGCGCGCGCTCCGTGTGAGTGCGTGCGGGGTGTGTGGGGGGTGTGGGTTACGGTGGTGGTGTGTGGTAGGGTTATGTGTGTGTGTAGGGGTGTGTGTGTGTAAAGCGTGTGTGTGTGCACCAATATTTCATCAATATAATGGAATATACCATGGGCATGGTGATGATGGACATTACAAAGTTCATCGTTAATTAGTCCTCGCCCGAGCCCTCGAAGGATCGCTTTCTGAATTTAAACAAAAAAAGGTTTTTTTAGTCCAGTGTTCTGGTTTCAGTTGGCCTACTACCGATGCTACGGAGTCGTCTCAATGCATGATTGTGTGATTCACGTTATTTCCGCCTCGCCGCCGCACGCCCGGTTTCAACTTGGAATTCGCTATGGAGGACCACGTCACATCGCCTTGTGAGTACGGTCACCTCGCAAGCTTTCTTCGTTCGTGTGAAAGCACTTAGCATAAACACGAGGAGTTCAAAACAAGGGTGTAATGGCAAGGGAGTACCTGCCTCCTTATATCCCTGGTCTGTGTGACCTCTGGGAGTCGTCCTGGGAAGTCGCATTATTCTTAACAAATTATTACAAACATGGGATTTGGGGAAAAATGTTGATTTGTTGCATGGACGGATTTCCACCGGCAGTTTGTACAGGAGGCTGTGAGTGAGACGGGGGAATAGGACCACCCCAACAAAGGAAAAGACGGCGCGTGACCCCTCACCCCTTTCTGTAGTCATTAAGCCCTTCCACCCCAACCCCTCTTCCGATCACCGCATCTCCTTCCTTACCTACTGACCCAATCCTCACCTTCTCCCACACCCAACGCTACCCGCCACCCCACCCTAAGACTACCACCATCCCATCCTTTTTTCCCCAACTTCCCCCAACCCCACCGCCCTGATATCTATTCCCTATCTCCCCTCTAAACCGCCAATCTAAACCCCCCCCCGTCCACCAACCCCCCACCCCCTCTCGCTCCACCCCCCCCATTCTCCCCACCAATCCAAGCACCCCTTCGCATCTGACCACCACCCCCCTGTGTGCCCAAGCAACTTATGCTAATCTCCGCACCCCACACCTTCCCATCTATCACATCAAATTCCTCCTCCCTCCGCCCCCCAATGTTAAACCTGCATCCTTGCACACCCCCCCATCCCCCCTCTCCCGGCGCCTCCCCCCCCATCCGCTCTTACCCACTTGCTTCCCTCTTTCCCCAATACGCCCCCTCATCTCTACTCTTCTGCCAAGCTTACCTACTGGTCTTCTCCCCCCACAACAATCCCCATAAGTCCCCCACCCTTACATCAACTAACCCCCCTTTCAATCCACACATCTCCTCGACACCCCCTCCTCTTTGCCCCCTTCCACCCCACTCCTGCGCCCTTACCACCATCCCAATGAACCTCGAGTCTTACCATCCCCCCTTCCCACTTTCCCACACTCCTGCCTCACCCCCCCTTATCCCTACCCTTATACACCCCCCACCCACCACAAATGTACCCCCCACACCAACCACACACAAACCACAACAGCAACACCCCCCGTCCCATCATCAGACAGCTTTTCCCCACTACGCCCCTACCCTCACCTCCTGCCACTAACTCTTCTCCCCCCCCACCTATCACTCTTCCTCGCGTGCAGACATCCCTCCCAGCTATCACACCACCATAAACTACCTTAATGACTCCCGCCACACCGCCCTATTTTCCCACGCACATCCTATTTAGCCTTCACCAACTCACTTCCACCCCCTAATTTGCCCCCCCCCAGCCTTCCCACTTCTCTAATCTTTTCCCATATTCCCCACCACCCTCCCTTCCTCCCCACAAACTTTTATTCCTACTTCTCCACACCCCTACCTCACCCCATTAACCCTAGTTCCCTTTACCCTACCACCCCCACGAACTTTCACCACCCCGCCAAGTCTACACAACCGCACCCCTCCGGCCAACACTCACCGAATCACCATACCATTCGCTGACTGTAACTCACCACGTCCCGATCCTCCATTCAACCTTCCATATTTTCCAATCCTATCGCCGTTGCATTCATCACCCAAACTGTATACCCTATTATTTCCGAAACCCCTTCTCCCATCAAAAGCCAGATCCTCTCTCCGTTCAATAACGCTACACACAACCGGCCTTCCACGAACCTTCCCTTCCCCCACACCTCCACCTTTCTTTGCAGCCTCCCGCTATCTTTCCTCCTTCTCCCCCTACACCACTAACCCTCGTCTTACCCCTCACCTCCTCTATTCCTCTATCATCTTTGCTTTTCGTCTCTCCCCTCCACGTTCCTTTCCCGCATTGAACTCTTATTATGCCAGACACTTCAACGCACCCCGACTATTTAGAACGGCTACACGCAATATACGCCACCCCATATCCCTCTCCACACCCACCGTAGCTCTCGCGATAAACCTATCCCTTCCCTGTCTCACCCATCCCCCCGCCTTCCGCTCACTAGATTCCTCCAGCAGCCCAAAAATTTCATCCTTTCCACTCGCTCCTCTTTACCGTATCTACCTCTCTCCCCGTTTACTTCCACATCTCCCTCTTAATCCCTCCCCAGTCCGACACCTCTCCCCACATCATCCTGTTTTCACACGCTCTCAGGCATGTTACAACTCCTCTCATCACCCACTATCTCAGCCCCCGTACCTTCGACATACCGCACTGCGCTCCGCTCTTTCCCCTCCCCACCTCTCAACTGCACCCCCCCCTACCCAACCTTCATCCTCCTCAACATCATCACCATCCCACCTGATTACTCCTTCAACAACCAACGTTAACCAACCCTTCCCCCCGTCCCGCTCACGCTAAAACCCCTGCTCTACACGCCCCCCTCCAATCCCAGTAACTTCCCTATACCTCCTCTACTTCCCTCCTAGAACTCCCCCCCCTTTTCCCTCTCTCTCTCATCACCCAACCATCCACCTTATCCCTTCAGCACCTCCGACTCCTGGGTTCCCCCCGTCAGCACATACGCTTTCTCCCCCCTTCCCCTCCTTCATCCTCCTCTGCTCCTACCTTCTTTACCACCCCTTTGGGTCGGCACTTTCCTCTTTCCTCCCTACCAACCCCCCTATTCTATTAACACGCACTCTCCACCCCAACTCCCCCCTGACACCAAACATCACGCTCCAAATCCTACCCTGCCTTCCCCACCTCCCCCCCCTCATCCCCTCTCCCCGACTCACCCCCAAAATCTCCTCACCCCAACTCCCAACCCAACCCACCACAAAACCCAGACCACACACACACAAACCCCAGTCTATGTAACCACCCTTGCCACTTTCCCCTCTTCTCTTTCCCGTCTTCAAACGTGAACCTCCCCAAACTCTAATCCCCCCTACTTAACCCCCACTTCCCCCCCCCCCCCCCGCCATACCTCTTCCTGTCCTCCCTCTCCTCTTCTTCTTCCCTACCCCCTCTCCCACCTCCCATTATTCTCCTTACCCCGAGCCCACTTACAATCCCTATCCTATCATCCTACGCACCCTTCAGTCCGATACTCGCTCCCCCCACCCCTCCATCTCCTTCCCCCCCCCTTTCACCGCCCAATACGCCACCGAGCCCGACTAATCCCTCCCGTTTTCCATTCTTCTGTACCGCGCCCCTCTGCCTTCTCCCCAGTTTTCTATTTACCAGCGTCTCGCATAATCCACCTCCTCATCCCCTCGTCACTCTAAACCCCACTTCAACTAGAGACAACCACCCAGTTGTTTTCCCGCCTCTGTCCCCCACACGCCCTCCAAACTACGCGTTTATTTTCAACCCAGTACGTTTCCCTCCCCCGCGCCCCAGGTCCCTACCAACTCCTACCAAGCTTTTCTCTCCCCCTCCCCACCCGCTCCCCAATCCATCCCCCTACTCCTGCCCCTTACTTCCTTCGCTCCCTATCTGCTATCCACTTTCCTCCTAATCCCATCAGCACCCAAGTTACTGCTCCCTCCCTCTTACTCTCTCTATCACTTTCTTCCGCTCCTTACCTCTGTGCCTTCAGTAACCCTTCGCAAATTTTCCCCCTTTTCCTCCTTCCCCCACGACCACTTTCAATCCGCAGCCGTAGCTCACTCCTACTTTCCTACTCCTCCACCTGTTGCCCTCCCGGTTTCAGGTAATCCCACCCTCACCTAAAAGGGCCCCGAAGACCTACTACAACATACACAACCTAAACCCTACCATGCCGTTTTAAACGAGATCCTTCCCCATCAACACACGAACCGACACCCCTTAGCCCCATCCCTCCCCCCCCCTATTTCCACCCCGATCCCACCACAACCCTCTCACCTGCCGTCCAACCACTCCTTATGCCTCCCCCCGCACACCCTGCCTACCTTACCTTACTCACCTTAGCATCTCCTCTCTAACGCACTAACGATCCCCACAATACACTCTATTATTTACCAGCCCACCTCCCAACCCCGTTGTCCCCCATACCTTCTCCTACACCCCATCCGTTCTTCTCCTTAGTGTAAACCACACATCCTCTTTTTGTGTAAAACAAAAACAACAACAAACCAAGAGCAACTCCCACCCGTCCCACCTTTTTCCTGACCGCTCTTTAAGCTTCCCCTCCCATATACCACACCTATTCATTCCTTCATGCTCTAACCCTCCTTCATTTCTTCACTTCATCTTCCCCACCCTCCCTCACTGCCACACCCCATTGTGCTCCTTGCCACATCTTTCCTCTCCGACTCCCCCAGCTTCTCTCCCTCGTCTCTTGTCCCCACTCTCTCTATGTTACCATCTCCATCATTCCTACCCGCATTCCTCCCCAGACCTCTTTGCTCTACTTCATACTTGACCCCAACTCCTCGCCCATCCCCCTACCTCCCCACTTCCCCAGTCTAAATCCCTCCACGCTTAAGCTCCTCCCACACCCCCGGCATGGTTTACCCCCGTTCCATCTTACTCTCCATCGCCTTTCTTTTCAAATGTTAAACTACTCAAAACTAAACCTATATAGGGAAACCACAATAATGCAGAACCGGTTTCCAATCCAAAATTTAATGCTAGCTTATATCTGAAGCCATTTTTGGTGATAACTTCTTCTTGATCCGTGTAGAGCAAAGGTGTGTATTTATAGGAAATGTAGTGCCACCAAAAGACCACAAGCTTAAACCCAATCCGCGCTGGCAAAAATGTCTCTCTTATTATAATATCATTGAGCACATTACCAAGGTAAGTGTTTTTTGCAATTTTCTAAATGTTATTTTGGACGGGAACAGTACCACTTAAACAACAGTTAATAACTACTAGTTATAATTTAAAAACAGTGTAAAGTTGATCCTAACGAGGTAAAAACCACTTTAGTAATTATGGGCCATACTTCGACAAGTTATATCTAAAGAAGATGCTTATATTGCTGCCAGCACAAATTTTGTATGTTGAGATTCGCGCTGTGACAAAAATATTTGAAAAATATTGGAAGAAAGAAGGAAGAAAATATGTTCCATGATATTTTCTTGATTAAAACATCACACGATTACACACATGCCAAATAAATAGCATAAAAAAAACTAAAAATAAAATTTCAGTTTGAAAAATACACCTTCAAAATTTTGTACATCAGCGTGTACCCCCCACGGCCTTAACAATGGGCTGGGATGACTAATTCAGAGTTGGATTACTAATAATGGTATCAAATTTAGTTAGTTTATAGTTAGTCTAGCCAACAAAGTGGATTGGTGGTGGAATTGTGGAAAAATGAAAAAATTTGTGGGAAACCCAATTGTGAATTTCATGACAAAATCTCTGAAATTTCCAAAAGTAATGTAAATCCAAAGAACTTGAGATTTTTGGGTTATTTAAAAACACTAGACTTAATTGTTAGTGCTGGTCAGAAGGATGCCAAAATTTTGTTATACGTTGTGCCCATATACTACCTATGGTAAAATTTACGCAAAAATTCTGGCCACCATTCGCTTTGGTGTGTTTATCTATTTAGTGTAGGACTAATAGGGCTACATATAGCTGTACCCGACCCGATGATATTCAATGAGTAAGTAAGCCAATTTATCAGTGTAACAATAGTGTAAGCGGTCATTAAATAAGGCCACGTTTTTTAGCTTGCACTATGTTTATTATTATTTTTTAATTGTCTATTTTGTCTAACTTGGTTACTAATCAAATTTTCAAACTTCTTATTTTTATTTCTGTTACAAAAACTCTCATTAAAAGATGAAAAGAAAAAGAAATATGTAAAATCTTAAAGAGATTTCTACTTTAATGTATATACAGTTGTGAGTGGGTAAAATATCCGGGGAGCCTAATCGTTCGTTAACGTTGAGATAAAACAAATATTCTAAAAAAAAATATGAGTATCCAAAAGTACATGATTTTATGTTATTAGTCAGGGATAATAAAACCACGATACAGCATTGGAGTTTCAACGCACATGATTAGTTCACCACCTGTAGCGATGTGATATATATTTTGTAAGGATAGGTCAGCAATAGTGATTTTACTTACATGGATGAATCCATGGGTTCCTATCCACCCATGGGACTTGGAATATTGAAAAACACAACCACATGTTGCCATGTTGGGTTTGTTTAAATGTACTTGCTGTTGCCTTCAATAAGTATAATTGAAAACTAACAAAGAACTTTTAGCTGTGACTATAAGTTCAAATTTTACTAATAATAATCACATTTGCAATGTTTGCTCAATCAATAAGAAAAAATAAAGGAAAAAAAAAAAACAGAGGGTTGTGGCATTGTTAAAATAATTGATACATCACATAAAAACAAGCACGCCAATCATGCACATTGTTGAGGGTTGGTGATAAAGCCTATCATAAAGTTGTGTGAAAATGGGCGTGGCGCGTGATGAGGTGACCATCTCTCATTCAGTGGGCTTAATCTTGTTATTATAACATATTTGTTCAGTACTTACAGTATTTGTATTAAGTAGAGCTGTATCTGTCAAGTGAAGTCAACCGTAAATGATTTGTCAATTAAAACAGGTGCTATGCATTGCATCTCTTATGTCTGTTGGTGTGCTGAGGGTATGTACTGAGCACAGCTGGGACACACATTCGAATGGGTGTACTTTTACTTTACACATATTGAGTTGTATGCAAAATTAGGTCCTCTCCAAAAAAACCACTTTTAAATTTAATGTATTAAACCCGAGGGGATACCAAAAGTACATGTGTATAAAGCGTCGTTGTATACATTGTAGATGCATGTGCTCTTATAATATTGACTCACATAATGCGTATCTGTTTAAAACTGATTATATAGGCCTCATGGGTGTTACCACATGAAGAGTCTTTGCAAAAAGTATATACGTCATTTCCAAACATTTTAGAGTTTAAGACCACAAACATGCTCGCATATTGCTGGCTTTAGGGAGTTTCCGTAACCTGACCCATCTGACACACCCTTTTTCCTGGACACACTTATGAATTGGAAACCTGAACGGAATAAACATTGTTGCTTTATTCCGTGAAAAGGGTTTGGGGGGGGGGGTTTCCGAAACGATTTCTAAGTGTGTCAGTAAAATCAATGGGGTCAGGGATACGGAAAATGCCCCTTAGCATTTAAATTGGACCACCCACTTTCAATATTCCAAGAAACCCTTTTAAATTGTCAGCAGAGCGCATCTTCTTTGGTCGTCTTTGTATGAACAACATGTAGTTATATGCGCTGATCTCTCAAATTGGGACAATTGATGTACATCTTTTTTATCGAAATACTTTCATATAGGCGCTGGCCTAATATCGTAAAAACATGTAATGTATTATTACTTATGATGTGGAGGCCAATTCACGTTTCCTTCAATCGTTAACTAGAAGATATTTAAACTACTTAGTTCTCCAGATACACAAGGTGAACATGAATCTTTCCCTGGAAGTAGCAAGCGCCACCCCAAATGTTGAAAAACCCAAGGTAGCTTAGCGGATTTCGAACCGGCGGAACCTCCCTAATACTAGAACGTCGCTCTTCCAACAGAGTTATCAAGCGTGGGTTTGTAGAGGAGCGATAGTTGGATATCAATCATAGAGTTTATTAGAAAGGTGTCAATGCTTTTCAGCGGAATAGCATCAGAACTGTATTATTACCTATAGGCGATATACAATATGTTTTTGTTTTGAATTTTTAACTACTTAGTTCTCCAGAGACGAGGATGGAATATTAATCTTAGACTAGTCTACAAGTATGAATTGAGAACCCCCCTGACACAAAAAAATGAACAAGTTTTTTTTAACAATCCAAATCCATGGATAATAAAAGGCATTGAAATTGGGTCTTATGAAGCGAAAAAAAAAAATGAAGTCATTGACAATACACTTAAAATATTTTACTCCAGAAAATCTTGCGAGAGTTCCCTAATCATGTCAGAAAAAAACAGTTGCAGGCCAATTTCTTTAAAAAGTATAGAAAAATTTTTTTTTTAAGGAATAATTTTTTGCAGTTTGCCACCATTTATAATTTTGTTTTATTGGAATTTCAGGGTTATTGTCGATTTGGGGTTCCTTGAAATAATCATGTTTTAAAGTTGAAACGAGAGATTTCAAGTCATCCATATTTTTTGTGATATGTAGTGATATCATATAGATTAGCATGCAATAGATTTTCCCTCCTCTTATTGGTGACAGAAATAGCTAAATGAAAAAAACAAAAGGCGAACCGATTATCTATGCTTCATATTTCATAGAAACAACCCATAGGCTGAAATTTCGTATTTGGCTCTATACGAAATGGAAATTTTCACAATTTTGTACCAAAGAAACAGTTTCTCAGCTAAATCCTTCAAGATGGGGGAATATTTTCTGATATAAAGCTTTTACACCAGTGCCAAATCAGAATTTAATATTTTTGGGGGACACCTTGTTTTTGAAATCTCTCGTGCACCTTTAAATATTTACTAGGTCAGCAATGCAACTCAATTTTGCTCAAGGTATTTGCACTCTGGAGAAAAATTCTCAAAGTGGCACTTCAACAATTGAAAAAGGAATGATAACCTTTTGACTTGTTGTTATTGAGAACAAGAAAATTGAAGAGTTGAACTTCACTCTTAAAAATACGGAAAGAATATGGGAGCATTTTGGGGACCACAGATATTGATTACAGTTGCAATAATGGCAAGGGAGGTATGACCCCACATTATAGTATTTTGCAAAATTGACATTGTAAAGATGTGGATTTTATTTTGTTACTAGAAACACAGAATCCATGTCTGATTATTGGCACGTATAGCCAATCCTAAAAGCTTTATTATTTTCTTTGCCAAAAAACAATTAAAATACGGGGCATATTGCACCGGACTAAACATAACTTAGGCCATTTGAGCTAAAAACATTAAACTATATGACCAAGAAAAGAGTCATTTTTTTTACTCAAAGTGGGGTCATTGTATTTTAGTCGGTTCATATTTGAACCCGAAATTTTAATGTGAATAAAATATGATATTTTACATACAGGAAATAGGTTGCAATACTCATTCAATATGACTCATTTGGGCACCCGTCGATGATTTAGCCACTTTGAATTCTCTCGATGATGGAGTATTATCTTGAATGAGCTTGCGAGACGAACTACACAATGAACCAGAATATTGTAAGTGTAAATTGTAAACGTATACAGCACTTTTTTTGGGTTTTTGGTTTATTGGTCGTTATTGCTTATGTCTTATATATATATATATATATTTATTAATATAATAGATATATATATATATATATATATATATATATATAATATATATATATATATATATAGGGACGTGCATTGTCAATCATTAGGATGGCATTTAAAGATTTAGTATTAATACATGTAGACTATTTGCGATAGGCAACTACCGTCCGTCCAACTATTTCAGAAGGATTAAGAATCGGGTTCCAAACGTTTTTACCTTCCGACTCCTGTTTTTTAGCCAAGTCTTAAACATGATCTCCAAGATTGTAAATGTGAAAAAACACGTAAAGACTAGAAAATCAAAAAACTGGGATCATGCAGTGATAAGGCGTTAAGGAGTACCAAGAATATTCATTTTTAGATATGCAAGATAAAAAGGCAAGCATCTGATTTTGTTGGTTTTAAAATGCCTGTATTCCAATAATAAATATTTGAGAACAAAATTAAGGATGCTCGGATGGAAAAATAATTTATTGTATATGTGAACACTTTGTGAGGCAAAGACTCGCAACCTTGATTTGTGTATCAAATACTAGTACTAATAATTAATATGTATTTCTTTTCTTTTTCCCAAAAGGGACCTTAATTGGCGATTATTTTGAGTGCGTGAACCCATACACAACCTCTGCCAATATCTTCATTAGTTGTAAGTATTATGTGGTGGTCAGTGACGGACGATGACGATGTGAAAAATGACAATTGGACCATGGCGGCGGACACGGAACCGGGACCGTTGGCTGTGATGTGTTAAACAAAGTTGCCAAAAATAATCGATTATAAATAAACAGTGCTAGATGATTTTTTTAAAATATTTGGGCAATTATAACGTGATATTTGTGGAAAATAATATTCCGTAATTTTGTACTCCGGGGGACTAATTTACAAAACACATAAAAACCCTTGGTGTAAAATCTGAAGGAATTTGTAATTTGTTGTTTTTCTGTCCGTAAAAGGACAAACATTATGTTTATAACCTCAGAAAGCACTTTCAAAATCAACTGAAACTTCCCAAATACGTTTTTTCTAGAATCTATTAAATTTCGGAATG
The DNA here is from genome assembly GCA_023653785.1 of Ophioderma brevispina. Lineage (NCBI taxonomy): Eukaryota > Metazoa > Echinodermata > Ophiuroidea > Amphilepidida > Ophiodermatidae > Ophioderma > Ophioderma brevispina. Next base: position 1,596 of record JAMKCH010077511.1, on the reverse strand, counting down.
CACCTTTAAGGTGACAATTATAAAATCGCTGCACGAATAGTTTTAAAAAAAAATCTCATATCATATATTCCATGGTATTAAAAGCTGAAATATAAATTATTCAAAATAATTATATACCAAATAGATTAACATCTTAAAATAAACCAATGTATTTTATGACTTTTTTAATCTGTAGATATCAAGCTCGTACGCAAACCTAACCTATAGACAGTCGCTGCCTCCGCATATATTTGCAGTGTCTGACAAAGCTTACAGCTCTATGAAACGTACGGGTAAGCGACAATGTTGTGTCATTAGCGGAGAGTCTGGTGCTGGTAAAACGGAGACAGCCAAGTACATCATAGGTCATATCATCAGCCATTGTAGCAGTCACAAAGCAAACCTACAGGAAAAGATATTACAGGTATTTTTATTTTTTAAAAAAAAGTCAGTATGTTAAGAAATGTTAAACATTTGAAATTAAATCAATATTTACATTTGTTCATTATTTTGCAGGAGAAAAGCCACTAAAGTGTTAGAGGGAATGCTATATGTATATACATAAAAAATAACAAATACGACACAAATAAACTTCATAAATATAAACTAGCAATATATAGGGTGTCCCCAAAATGTTGCACAAGCAAATATACTTCAATTTAACACTTAACTGCATAAGGGGTTTGCACTTCCGTTAGTGCATAACGGGGGGTTCCTAGGGACCCCCTAATATAATCACTTTCCTAAAGGATTGTTTAGATGAAATCCACCACATGTTAGAAGGCTTCAAAGACATCAACAATAAAGAAATAAAAACTGAAGAAAGTTTTTCAGTAAGAAAATTAGGGGCAAAACATTGATTTTAATTTCGCGTCAAAATGTGCGAAAAAGACACTAATTTCTGTCTGCATTTTCTACGGCATTGCTTCGCCTAGACTTTGCTGATTGCTTTAATTGGTGAAGAATGAACTATATTTACCACATAAAGCACAAACATAAATGTCTCATGCCATTATATATTTTTAGGGTTACTTGTATAATTTACCATAGGTTCCTACAGTAAACCGCTACATGATGTATATAAAATATTATGGCTCCAATGGCCTACTATACTTTGCAAGATTTTTTTAATTAATTATTTACTTTGTTTATGTCACTAGGTGTATGCATTATGAAAATCAGAATCACAGTAACTCTAATACGATTTTTCATTTTTGTCATGGGCACTTCCGTTAGTGCATAAGGGGGGGGGGGGGCTCCTAGGGACCCATCCTAATTAACGCAAAAATGACGCAATGGATTTGAATTTTTTTTGCAACAATGCAAGCGCAACTAAAAGTTAGACAAATACAAAAAATACAACCAAATATATTGCAGCGTTAAAAATCGCTGGCTGAAAAACTAAAGTTGGGTACCTAGGAACCTCCCCCTTATGCAGTTAAGTGTTAACAAACCTACTTGGTATTTCGTATTCATGTTGCATATTAGTTACAGCCTTGTTTATTTTTTGCAAATTACATCGCAATGCACTCAAGCTAAACAGATTATTAAAAGCTATCAGTCCCCTCCCCCCGGGGGGGCTCTACCACCTTGGAAGTGATACGTATTTAAGACTGT
>JAMKCH010077501.1:0-96788 GCA_023653785.1 Ophioderma brevispina | reverse complement strand
AACTTAACATGAATTCATACGATGGGTATTTCAAAAACATCTCAAGAAATTGTGGGCATTTTAATAAATTAAAACACTATTCCGGAGAGCATACTTTACACACTAATTTACCTTATTATACCTTATATACACTACAGTATCCTATCATGGGGTAATACTTGTAAAGGCTATCTAATAAGATTTATAAACTTCAGAATGGGCTGTGGCGAAATCAATCTCAAAATAGCCATAACAGGAGTCCACTAAATCCTCATTTGTCGTTCAAATGTTTTAAATGTGTTGATCCTTATAACTAGAACTTGGAGTAATTCTGTATAGGCATCATAAAATAATATGTTACCACATATCTTCAATGACTATTTTTACGAAACAATCATGAATGCACGACTACCCCACCAATATCTTCTAATAATTATGATGTAACTTGCAAGACCAAAAAAGCATTTTCTTTGTCTGATCAAACATTAGAACATCGGGTCCTATTCTGTGGAATCTCGTTAAAGAAAACCTTAAGCAGTCAATACTGTAAGATCATTTAGAAATCAATTTAGGTTAATTCTTTTACCCGCCTATTAGCTACTTTTTTTGAGCAGCATATATTATTTTTTTCACTGTCTTGTGTCTTGGTCATTTTTGTTTGTGTTAGGTCCCTTTTCTTTTTTTTGTAATGCCTCTGTAAACGTTTCAAGTTAGGTGGTGACCTTTTCTGGTCTTATTGGCCTTCCGGTCACCTCCGCCAATCATTTTGTTTTGCGTTTTGTATTTTTTAATAATTTTCATGATTCTGGAAAATAAATTTAAAATATTGAATTGATTGATCTGAATATTTCCAGATTCCCACTATGTATAAATTTGGGGGAAGCCCCTCCAAATGGCAAAGTTTCCCTCAAAAATGGCCAACTTTCCTGGGAAAGGAGCTTCCAATTCCCCCCACTTTTCGGCCATGATTACTAATAAATGCGATTCCCTACTGTAAACTCCCACTATAACTACATTGCTAGAAAAAATAAGCTTGAAGAGATCTCCCAAGCTGTGGGCTGAATACCATTTTCATATCACTCCATAAAATTAATAACAAAATCAGCTAAATGTAGTTTTGAATTTACTGACAACTCACGATTATATCTTTGTCCAGTAGAGTGTAACTATAAATAATGTGTGACTTGGATATAACATTCTCATTTAAACACAAAGTGCGAGTCAGCAGAGAGTACCCGATGATAAGTTGCAGAATTGGCACCACGAGTAGGTTACATGACATAACATTTCATTTTAATCAACCAAAAACGTCGATGTGTGATGAAAGCAGACCCCTTTGCAAGGATGTTCTCTGATGAAAGGGGATGATGCTACACCAAGGTTTACGATCGGCAATGACATGAGAAACTTTGCTGTGTCGTGGTATTCCATTCAACACCCAATATGAGAGGCAAACAGCTGTCTGTTTCACATGTGGGTTGAAGCAATATGTCTGCTCTATTGAGTTTTACAATAGTGTTTGACTGTACTCGAGTCGGACCTTTTTACATGGACTGCAGCAAAATGCACTCGAAGGCTTCACACGCCATCCATGTAATCGGTGCATGTGAATGAGTGTGCTGTGTGTGGAATGAAAATAGCTTGCTTGGCTCACAAGGGAATCTGTACTCTGGAACAGTGGAGAAACTGGTGAGATTTATTAAAAATGAGGGGAGAGACCTGGTAATTTTTTGAAACTGACATATGCAGTAAGTGATTAGGATTTTATTATCCCCCTGGCTGAAAAGCAGGGGGGGATATTGCGAGGGTGCGAATTGTCCGTATGTGTATGTAGGGTATACATGTATGGTGTTTGTGTGTTCCAGTTTGGTTAGGTTTTGTCTACCTTCGAAAAATTAAGTCCAATTTTAAACAGGCTTGGGTGTAAGGTGCAATAGGGGTTCCTTCATGTTGGATGTGTCAAAGGTCATGGACCAAGGTCAAAGGTCATCTGAGGTCGGTTCCAGACTGCATCTTGCCAGGGGGATGTTGCAAGTTACTGTGATTTTTTTGTTAGCAAAGGGTGATTATATTTACATGCAACTTTTATCTTGGCAGGCATAGATTTGATCTAGACATAGGACTTCACCATGACAATCCAACGCAACTTGGAATGACGAGCAGATTTGACATTAAGCCAAGCTAGATACCTGATGCTATAAATTACCAGGCGGTGGCGGCCAAGCCTAATCATTATAGCAACTAACAAAAAATGTCAAAAGAAAATGCAGCAATGCTGAGGCAAACCACAAACCAATTTGGGTTCTTTGATGTGGGTCGGTCATGGGTGTTCCCACAACCCACATACAACCTCGTCCTTGTTTGTTATTCATACAAAAAAATTCAGAAATAACCCTTCCAGTGGAGTTGATCTTCACTCCAACGGTTTTGGGATAAGAACTATTCCTTGACTACATATAAAATTTCAGAATTTTCGTACAGATTTTGCTTTTACGTGTTAAACCAATGGCGACATCTGAAATTTGGATTTTCTTTGCCGCCCTCCCCTGATAGATCCGGATGCTAATAGGATTATCCTGTATGACTTAATAACTTGTCCGGGGGTGGCAAGAAGGGGGGCTTATGCTATTTTGCAAGAATGAAATGAAATAGTAAAGTGGGAATATGTGGTAATTTTGGAGACCTTTTAGTAGACACTGAGAAGATGCCAACTATACTCTTGAGTAATAGTTGTTTGAACTGATTTGAACGATCTCCTTCGTGTGTGCATGAAGGTCGCACTGCTGAATACAAGCGCGTAAACACAACGATTAAAATAAATGCATACGCCCATGTCCAAGTCCGCACACGCCGGTATTGCTTACGGCTAGTTCAAATAATTGTTATATCTACCTATAATATCAATGTGATGACATCAAAAACGTATTTCGGAATATTGTACAACAAAATCTGCTTTGGCAAAAGCACTTGATATCACATACTACATGTAAGCTTTACCCGCATGAATGCAAACAGTCATCCAAATGAAAGGTTTTCATCACGCACACACCGTGTTGCAGAAGTCAAAACATCCAATCCTTCAGTGGAAACCTACCAACAAAATCCGTTTGGGCAAATATTTTCTCCAAAATAGGAGTATTTTGCGAATTGGATTTAATAAACGTCAATAGCGTCCATACATCAGCTGTACCATTAAAGCAAAAGAGCTATTCAAATTAAAGGTTTTGATGACAAAGTTTTGCAAGTCTACCAACAAAACCTGTCTTACAAAATATTAGGTCCGATATGGGAGGTGATGTTTTGCAAAACGATTTTGGTTGTAAACTTTGAATGACAAAATTGCAGGATTATTCTGATATTCTCAGTAAATTTTTCAGTCAACAATTATATTAGTTTGCATTTCTCAGTGTTACTACATGTATTGTAAACTAAAATTACCTCATCCCGCTTCGCCACCAAATGTTTTGTGTCATCCTGCAAAATATAAGCCGAAGGGTCTTGTAAAGGTAATTTAGCAAAACCAAAATGAAATGCTCACTGGACTCATTGATAAGTGCTTCATTCTACTGGCACTTTGATGCATGAGAGTAAAGAAAAAAGGTTGTATGTCAAGGGGATAAGCCCATTCAAAACCAGTCGTCTGTGCTGGGCGCTGACATTTGAATTTTCACGGAAATAATTATTGTTTGGGTGCGTGTATACAACATAATGTCAATCGATACAAACAATCCCCAAAATATCAGTTGTGGATGTTGGGTGCTTTTCGCGTGGTTAAATTTTTTTCCTACCCATGTCCACACACTAAGAAATGACGTCAGTCGTCGGATTTAAATAAACCGCCGTCAATGAATACATCTTTTCACCTAAGCCGCGCATTGCATTATAGAAAAAAAGAGTATCTGCACAATGATCCAGGTGCACAAATATTACACCTGGCCACCTCTAACACATCAATTTGTACCACTACCGATTAGTGTATCTGCAAGCGGCACCCATAGTATGTGGAAGAGCGGAGGCGCCATTGCTTTCTATTGTTGGGGGTACTCTGGTTTGTGGTGTTGTTGTTTGCAAAACTGCGAGACTATGAATTTCAAAATTTACTTAACTTTTGCCTCTCTATCTATATAGAACCTCTTTGGTTGTATTAGTACCATAACTGTATGGATGCGGTGTTTGTTTTCACCCCACACCCCCCCCCCAATACAGAAAGTCGACATTGAGTTATTAATTGTGCAATAAATAACAAAGTTTTTATGTGCATACAATTATTTGCATAATCATGCTTATTGAAATTCAGAATTTCTGAAGATTTCCTAAATTTGAATAGTTTTGATTTTACACGTGTTATGGAACATTCAACTATACAACTGCTTCCACATCATATAGCACCCTGGAGGAGGATAAGTTTTAGAAGAAAACAATGTGCCAAGGGGAAAGTTGGGCTTACCTCATTTTGATGTACTGTAAAAGTGGTAATTATCGCACGTGTAATTTTTTGCGCTTCTGCAATTTTTAGGATTTTCACTTATTTTTAAATTTGCTTTTTCAAAAATAAAATAAACATACAAAATAAACATTTTGTGTTAATTTCACGCTTGCTCATGTGTGCGAAAAGTGTGAAAATTAATGTAGTACGAATATTTCAACTTTTATAGTACACTGTACAAGTATGTTGGAAACATAGTGCTAGGAAAATGACCAAACTTTGACAGCTGCTATCAGCATCTTCTGATGCAATGTGCTTGTTTTCAATTTCTTCAATAGGGATAATTTTCAGAACTGAACTTGAACAAATCTGGTGTAGTCCTTGTAATACTGTAGTGTAATAGGGGTTTCCTGTTTCATTTTTTATTGAAATTTCAACATTTGACAAATTCAAATTCTTTGGATTGATTTATAACACTTAAATACTAATTCATACACTCTTCGTATTTACCCACATACAGCAGCAACTTGGTGAAGCTGTTAACAAAATACGCGAAGGTAGCGTGAGTGGATTGAAAATATCTAGTTGTACTCTGCGTACTGCGTAAGGTGCTTTCAAGTGCATAGTGCAGGACTGATTTATTTTCTCAGTGGGTAATTTGTCTTTAATTTCCATAATGATATTTTTAAAACTTCTGTTTATCACTAATAACAGCAAATTTTGTTTTTTATCATGTATAAATTAGGTTAATAACTGCACATTTACTTTTTCTTAAAAAAAATGCGACAATTCAATGCACAATTCAATGTACTCACTCCTGTGGAGCTTGTGCATTAGATGCATCAAAATCTCAGCGCAGGAGCATTGGTTTGTCCCATTTTTCTCGCATGAAGTAAATACGTACGCAGCTATTAATCTACAAGGAATGCAAGTTTTGAAGAGACATTTTATCCCAAAATGCTAAAAGAAAATAATTAGGGCATAACTACAGTACTATTGATGTAATTATAACAACACATCTATAAAAACACCTGAAATTAAGTGTAATTTACTATAAATTTTTCGGTTTGCAGCAAAGTCATAACTTGGCATTGTTACAGAACCTTATTGGTTGCCATGTGCTATTGTTTTGAAAGCTGTATTGAAAATCATCTGACAACACTTAGCCTTACCAATTGACATTTTACCGTAACCTGATGCCAAGCAAGTCCCTGACAATGTCAGTATTGATAAAATATAACAACTAATATTTGCTCTAGATACATTATCTAATCAAATAATTGGTCTTATCTAGTAGAACAAAAACTCAACTAATACAAAACTGTAAAGATTACATCACATAATCACTGGCTATTAGGAAATTACCTTATTACATGTACTATTATTCTCTGTCAACAGCTTTTAACTGCTTTACCCAGTTGGTAATCATCTCGGCATTTACTTAGCTATTCCAAGGAGGTATTTTGTAAATGAACAAAATGACATTTCCTTTATTTTTTGCAGCATCTTTTTTTCATTTAAAATTACAAGATACTTTCGGTACATTGAATTTCAGGTACAATTTTCAAACAGCTGCTGAGGAATGGAACTGGGAAAGAAAAGGTTGGATGAGCTGCACAAAATTTCATCTTGCCAATTTTCCTCTACTCTACATAATTTCTTGTTGTCTTCCAAATATAAAGATCTATTTCCCATGCATGAGCAGCTCTGCTGTTTTGTGTAGCTGTGGTTGATATAAACCAAGAGGTTGTTTCTGTACAAGTTATGAAAATGTGGCTCTAGCAACAAAGACTGCACAAGAAACACCAAATTGGCTGACTTTCAAGAAATATAACTACATGTATGACTTCAAGTGAACATGACTTCAAGTGAACATATATCGTCGCGGATCTAGGGAGGGGGCGCGCGCCTCCCGGTAATTCTGAAAAATCTTGCAAAATCAGCCCATTTTGGACAAGTTTAGCCTTTCAGCCCCCTGGTAATTTTGACCGTTTTTCAAATCCTGGATCCGCCCCTGTATATTGTACACTGTATGACCATTTAAACACTTTGAAGATACATCTAAGTCAATTGTACCAGCTTGTCACTTGGGACCCATGACCCTATGCTGCCTCTCCACTAATGATTTAACAATTTTACATGAAGCTCTTAACTTTTATAGAACAAATTACTCATTTCTCTAAAAGGGATTTCTCAAGAAAGGTACAGTGACTAGGCTGATGACAGCTAGATTGGCTATCCCTTTTAGACTAAAAGAGAATATTTCAAGATTTCCTGCGATTTATAAAATGGTGTATAAGTTGGTGAACAACGACTTGTCCAGAAAAATAACAGGTCAACTGAGGGAACAACTTTAAATTTCACAGAAGCTAGTTGGAAAGTATCAATGTGGTTCTCTTTCTTCCCAATGACCATAAGTATTGGAATGCACTACCTGCAACAATTAAGTCAAGGGTCAAAGCACAGCATTAATTCGCTTGGCCATCCAAAGATCAAAGTTACCTTGATTTATCCAGTGATGTTTTGTTACTGACTCAACAAGAAAGGCCATTTACTTGTTTACCTAGGAAGTTATCATTTCCCCATCCCAATTTTCTTCTTTGATCCATTTTGATTGGCTGCCCTCTCTCTGGAGAAGTCTAGTTTATGACTGGTATGTAGGCCTAACTCATTTTTTCCTTTAAAGAATTTTTTTTTAAAATGGGACTACATGTATGGCACAAAGCATACAGGTAGTTCCAAAGTTTTCAAAATTTCCAGAACTAAAAACTGGACACGCAAACAGACATGTACACAAATAAAAATGCACTAGTGTGTATTGTGGCACAGGTTTCATTTTTAAGAAAAAAAATCAAACAAGGACCTAAGAAGAACCTAAATTTAGATTTAAAAAAATACCATATTAAATTATTAAAAATGTACAGTACACTGGGGCTTTATTTTGAAGCCAAATACATCCAAATGATTTCACCCTTTGATGTTGACCTACCACAAATTTCAATCACCAAATGCATTAAAATACACATTACATGAACGTCATGACATTTAAAAAAAAAAGTTTGTCGAGTCAAATGGGGGTGCAGGCAAAGAAAATCAACTCGGATGTATATTTTCTTGCATTTTAACACCAACCATGTTGGACAGCAGTTTCACAAGACCGCATATTTATGAGGGCAGCTTTATCTACCCGATTGTGATCAAAATAAGGGGGACATCGGGTGCAGATTAAATTTTTGATGAACCACTTTGTAACACAACACTTAAATCATTTTCAACAACACAATAGACAAGTTAGGGTTTTTACCCTCAATACAACAACAAAAACAAATAAACACTACTTTCATTTCAAGATTGAATGGCCACATCATATAGCAAAACATTTACAAAACAAGCAACACATTTCAAATCGGCAGTTCTCTCCTTTTGTTCAATACTGCACATCCACAATAAATTCAACAAAATGTGTCAGGCAATATGGCCTGGATAACCATATCTGAAGCATTGTGCGCACTGCGCTTCCAGAAATACTGTGCAGCGCATACAGATGCAGCAACTGTGGGTCCTTTACTACACGAGTGTACATTGTTAAATGGCATTTAACAATGCACACTCATGTACACAGCACGATTCCTACTCCATGTGTACTCTTAGCTCTACTCCAAGGGTACCCCCTTGATACATTATTGATGCAGTGCCAACAACTAAGTACTTGCGAAGTACACAAGCCACTGGGTGGATAGCAGCTATGTTTACTTAGCAGTACCCATCCTATAGTGTACTCTACAGTTGCCTGCTTGGTGACTGACAGGTACCCATGTAAGCCACCAGTAGCGGAGTACCCCTGCAGCTACTCCACGGGAGTACCTTCACAGGTACTCCCCTACCGGCTGCCTAGTAGGCAGCACTTTGGACCATAGAGGGCGCCAAACATTCTATTGTTTACGACTTTCTGATCATTTTCAAGCTTAGTAACATCTATATTTGAGTTGAGCATCACCAAAAACCCCTATATATGACATTTTGTGTAAAACATAACATATGTGACCAAAATGTTAAGTAATGGATACAATTACTACAATAATCACACAGAGCTCAAAGCTCATTTGCATGGGAGTACCCATGCAGGTACTCCCGCATGGGGTGACTAGTGGTTAGGCTACTGCGTGTGTACCTAGGTGGATGATTACCCCCATTTTTGCGGCCGGCGATGTGGTACCCATGCAGGTGGGTACTCCATGGCTACTTCACAGGTACTTCCATGAAGAAATTGGTTGTGTAGTAAAGGAACAGGAGTTTAATACAAAATCATTTTGTTTACACAAAAAGGTGTTGAAGACAGCAGTGATGAAGCCAATCCTTTGCGCCCAAACCATATTATCGACTGGCAATGCGTGTTGACTTACCATTTCTTTGTTTGTTGATGTACATGAAGGTAACCTCAGTCAAGTGAACACTACAATACAGAGAACACAGTCTTGAACATGACGAACAGTCCACAGACTCGTTATAAGATGATACACCTGAATTCTAAATTGTCAAGACCTTATTTATTCAAGTCCAAAAGAAACACATGAAAGTCCAATATGCCTTGACATGCCCTGTCCATGCTTGACATCCTTGCCTCGACTCCGTTTTACTTCCCAGGCTCAATTTACTGGGCCTGGTTATGGTCCCTTATGTTATAGTTTTGTGTCGCCTGAACGAATGTTCACTGGAGTATACACATACAGAGTGTACACAGATTGACCTCTAATGACCACTCTCTTGACACCTTTTTGTTAAAATTTGCAAATTGCCACCACATTTGATCAAAAGAACCACTTGCTAAGGACTTGAGGGTGTACAAAGATTGACCTCTAATGACCCAAGTGACCTTTTACCATATTTTGAGAAAAAAACTTTCAAATGCAACCTCCTTGGTACATATGGTGTACAATGGATTCAAGTACATGTACTGATATTGACGTAGTTGTTACATAAGTGTTGAGGGCAATAGCAGAGGCTATTACCACTTCTAAAATACTCAACTTTTTGCGTTGCCAGAAGATAGCAGGAAGGCACATGTACAATTTTCCACTGTGAAGTGTGAGGTTTCCAATGTATCCCAAAATTAATAATTAAAACTTTTAGAATACGTATTGCAATTTTTCCACAAAACAACCTTTGACCTATAGATATTGGGTCCAATGTCAAAATAAGGTCGAAACTTCAATGACTTGACTTACATGTATATTTAGAGTCATACTTGAAATAATTACTCTTCAGGAAACCTGGATTCCTCAAAACAAATGCAAATAGGATAGGTGCCCAGTCAAAGCATTTTTCACCCTCATTATTTAGACCCAAAACTTCAGAATACTATCTAATTAGTCAATACAGCCAGAGACGGTTCAAATTTTGGCACATTTTTCTAATGAATTAAAATTGCTGCTGATATACAATGGAAAGGTACCCATGTTCCAAGTAAAAATACAAATTCCTTTATTTTCCCTATAATTTTCTTGTTTATCCCTATATTTTCCCTATATTCTTGTTTTTTTGCCCTATATTTAGCCCTATATTTTTCCAAGGGTTCACTTGTAGCCCTGTTATTGGTAAAATATAGAATGTGTGTGCCAGTATACAATTTAAATGAGGAAAATTGATGTAAAAATGACAAAGTTATGAAAATTATTGTAAAATCTGTATTTCGAGTTAAAAGAAAAATGTAATGTCCTCTCCACAACAAGGCTTTATATGTATTTTAAGAAATTCAAAATATCTTCTTAAAGTTTGTCTGTAACAACTTTGTATTGTTACCTAATGATGACAAATGGCAATTAGTTGAGTGGGTATTTGCTAGAAATATAACGAAGGGTCTGTTTTCACCCATCTTGATTCCGTGTTAAAAGCGTGTCCTCTCCAGAACATGTGATAATGGGCAATTGTTGAACCAAAAATGACTTAAGTATTTATATTTTATTCCTACAATAGAAGCATTATTTCTCCTAACTGATTAGAACATAAATTTGCTGTTGTCATGCTTTGGGAACTCTAAATTTATGATTTTGCATCTTGTTTAACGCATGTCCTCTCCAGAACAATACATGATTTTTGTTAAAATCCAAAGAAAATATAAAGTATTAAAATAGCAGCTCCTATATTTATGTGATAAGTTAATAATATATGTTGCATATTATGTTTAGAAACCACAAGTTGTCTAGGTTTTTGTGTAATTCTTGAAAAAAATTAAGTACTTCTCTCTAAAGCAAATGTTCCAAAATATTCGGCTGTGTACCGGCTAACATTGTAAAATGGCATTTTGGACTCTTAAAATGTGCAGCAGGGTGCAGTGACCTGCACAGCCAAACAACAGACAAGTATGAACCTAGTTAACATAAAAATTGTCATTTCAAGTATGGTATGATGATTGTTAAACAAATGTCCTCTCCAGAACAAATTAAATGGTCATTTCTCAGCTCAAGTTCCATGGATTTTTCATAACAAAGGATATATATTGATGTTAAACTTTTACTATACAACAGAATGACGTTGCTGTTGATATATCTGCATAGTTTATGAATGTAATGTGATGACACAGTGAGATTTCCACAATTACGCTTTTAAATGTTTAGCATTAAAGGACACTTTTATGCAGGATTGCTAATAAGAAAATCAAAAAAATCATCACAAATTCAGAATTGGTGTGTGTCGTAACAAATAGAGGTGTCCTAGCATCCCCTACAAAATGATAGGACCAGAAGAAGCACCTTCTAATAAGGACAAAATCGGATATTTTAGTCATTAGGTTCGAACGGTACCACTTAAATACAAACAGTAAGTGATGGAGATTAGTATCTTTTGAACACGCCATTGCTTCCTTTCTTGCAATTCTTCAGTTGGAAAAAGTAACGTATGAGAATTCTACAGGCCTTTTTCTTACTTTCAAGCTATTCCTGCATGTCAACTATTTTGACTCTTTTGGATAAATACTGATAGTGTGCTTTAAGTTGGATTCTAAACATGCTTAAATATTTTTTAAATTTTGTAAAATGACAATCAAAAGACATCAGATGTGTGGGGCATGTAATGTCCTTCTTCTCCCTTTCCCCTCCTTCTCCCTTTTGTTGACCAGCACAGTCAAAACCAATAGACAATATCGCCTATTTAAGGTAAAAATTGCCGTATTCCAAGATGGTTTCTATGATGATTCGTTAAACAAATGTCCTCTCCTGAATATATGGTCCTTTCTCAGTTCAAGTTCCACAGATTGTGTATAACAACAAGATATCTTGATGTAAAACTTTACTAAACATTTGGAATAATGTTAATGATATAACTGTACATATAACTGCATTATGTAACTGCATAGTTAAAAAATGTAATGTGATAAACAGTGAGATTACTAGAATTTCCCTTGCAAATGTTCAGCATTACTATTTGGATTTCAAACAGCTAACATGTTTGTAAATATTGCAAAATAACACATTAAAGACTCCTAAAGTGTTCAACAATGTCCAGTAGCCAGCACACCTAAAAAATAAATCCGTATAACCCTAGAACAAATTAAGAATTGCCATTTTGAAGATGGTATGGCGATTGTTAAATAAAATGTCCTCTCCAGACAGCAGCTTTTCATCCCTAATTCAGCGATATTTTTAGTGATGTTACTGAAAATGCCATGCTCTAATATTTTGGAAATTACTGGGACACCTCCTGAATTTTTCAATCCACTGATTTTTGTGTAATCGACAGATATTTTGACCCTCTGTTAGACTCAGATGCACGCTTATGTGAAATAGCCCCTATAGTAAAAATGCTGGATGATTCACCGAATCTGCAAGGAACGTTTGCACGAAAAGCACTTTGATTGGGTTTACTTGCAATTCTTGGATCCTATTAAAGGTTCTTGTTCAATCGCTTCTGGAGAGTGAGACCCTGTGACTCACCTGGAGTAGTATTTTGATGTTAGATGAAAGGCTGTATTTTGCTCATTGTTGTTCCTGGAAAATTCCACCTTAATGTGGATTAGCCAGCCATCTAAAGTAGCCTTATTGGTACCACCTGGGGGGGGGGGGCAAAGAGGCATTTATACCAGTTCTACCTCATACTATGACACAACGAAAATGTATGATGGCACTCTGTCAAAGGGGTAGCTTAAACGAGCTAGGGCTCGCAAAAAATTATCCGGGGTAAAAAAAAAATTGAAAAGTAAGATTGGTCCAATTTGTTTAATTGCCATACCAAAATGTTCGTATGATCACAGAGGATTAAAAAAATGTTATAGTTTGTGCTATCTCTGACTTACCCTTATGGAGTTATAAGCTGAAAACTGTTATTGTAAGGTCAAAGGTTAATTTAGCTTATACAGGGTCAAATACCTAAAAAACCAGCTCATCAATTTCAAATTTCAGTGGAAATGGTCTCATATTATTTGTAATGTACACAAGTAATAAGTATAGTTAGGACAATGTACAATGTATATTATACCAATTTACACCCTAACTTAACCCCAGCCCCTATATGGGTATAGGGGTAGTACTCATGAGGTGCTGACTTGTAAATTTCACATGCTATGGTCCAAACTATTCCTTATTTTAATTGTAATACATTACAAACAATATGAAACATTCCACTGTAAATTGTTGCGGTTTTTAGTATTGTGACCCCTGTTAGAAGCTAAATTTTTAACCTTTGACCTATAACCTTTGACCTATAACGGTTTTCAGTTTTATAACTCCATAAGGGTACGTCAGAGATAGCACACACTATACATTTTTTTAATCCTTGTGATCATACGAACATTTTGTAGTTGCATTCAACAACATTGGACCACTTTTCATTTTTTACCCTGTATCATCTTTTGAAAGCCCCTATCTCGCTTAAGCTACCCCTACAGAATGGCATCAACATTCTTGTATGTCATTGTATGAGATAGCCCTGGTATAAATGCCTCTTTCCCCCCCCCCCAGCTGGTACCGACCAACATGCCTGGCGCACCCACTATCTAGAACACATTTTTCTTAATCAAAAACATGCTGTTCCAGATAAAAAAATAGTCTAATGGACAATAGGCTAATTAGGCATGAAAATATTCTGATCTGTATAATGTTCATTGCATAAGGAATATGATCCAAAAGGTATCTAAAATTGTATCCTTATTAAACTGAACACTTCATCTTCAAGCACCTTTCCACATTGAAAAATGCATTCTGGATACAAATCTCCAATTCTGTTACAAATTGACCATTATATCTTGCCATGTGAATGGCCATTAATTGACGATAATTGACTACACTGCCAATTTCTTCATGGTAGTTACTGCGCAGCTACTACCGAGTAGACATGGATTACCTACCCACTAGACGTACACTCGCAGGATTCCGTGTATTTTTGCCACATAGATGGAGAGTGTACACACATAGGCTGTCTCCCCCGTCGTGGAGTAGCTACGTGGTTACACTGGCTCTCAGCGCACGCAGTATTTCTCATGGCCAATTTTTTTTTTAGATATTTTTGGCACATATTTGCATTTTTTATTAAAAGTGTGTGAATATGAGGATTTTTGATGATGCCCGATTTGAATTTCGTAATGATTTTCCTTAAAAAAATGATCAAAAATGCTAAACAGAGACCAAGTGTATAGCGCCCTCATTTCGTCCACTATCAAAATGGTTTCGTAGTACTGGCGTAGCTACGTGGTAGCTGCATACAACTAAATCCACTTTCTCTCCACCTGGTGGGCATCTACAGGGTAGCCATCGGGGTAGGTACTGTAGAGTACTTGTTAAATTATTTTTTCTTTATAGTTCATGTAAACCCTACCTGTACCATATTTTTCACACCAGACCACTCTGCAAATTTCCTTGACCTAGTATATCACTTCTGATACAATCATTCATCTCCTGAAATTATGAAAAAAATTGACTGCCTCCTAAACTCTGTGATGTGATAGACTTTGTGTGACTTGCCCCAAGGTGCTAAGTGTGAACACTGTTAACATTTGTTTTCTCATAAGCCCAACTAATAGCCTGCATGCACCACTACATTGTAGCACTGTATATTTCATCTTAACCCTATTACTATTTTATCATTTTGAACATGAAAGATAAAAGCTAAACATACTTGCCAAGTTTTTTTTACCTTATTTCAAAATCCCAATCTTTGAAAACATGTACAAACAGTTCAATTAACATTAAGCACATAACTAGCTTTTAAATTTCTTAACATAACTAGCTTTTAAATTTCTTATAATGGCAGGCACAAGTGTGCCCAATACAAACATACATACACGTCACACACATTCTCAGTTCATGTACGTGACAAAATAGGACTTGGATTAATGGCAGTTTGTTAAAATAATTTAGATTTTCCCATGATTTGAAGCCATTCTAGAAATGGGTATAAACATAAATTTGATTGAAGGTAGGCTGGTGCAGAAGTCGAATCGTTTGCCTTTCACTGATGTGGCCTGGCCCAGTCTTTGTGGAACCGGTGTGATACATGAATTTGGTCGCCAATCTATATCCTTGCAGTTCTCCAAGAACATTTGTTCTTCCTGTATCTAACTTGGATTTCTTTCTATAAATCTATCCTTTTGTTCTTGGTTTACTACAATGTTGTAGCAGCTCTAGGGGCTATAGTAGTGCCCTGAGCACATCATTGGACATTACACATAATTAATTCTTCAGACTTGCTTTACTTTTGCCACTTGAATGTGCAAGGCAGTGATCTTGGACATTCAAGTGCATGCTTATTAAAGGCCGACTCAGAGATTTCCTGAGGAGGGCGCCCTCAATTTCCAAAAAAATTGTGTTTTTTGCATGTACATAATGCTTGTCCGTATACTAATCACTGTGTGAAATTGCTAAGCTTAAATCGAATTCCTTCATATTGAAAATCACAACTTTGTTATAAAATTCTGGATCCGGAATTTTGTTATACACAGTATCCTATGGGACGTAATACTACACATAAATGTTTACTGCATCAAAACGAAAAATCCGATTCATCTCAAATTTCGGAATTGTGCATTTTACGTTACTATCTTTAGTTCTAGTTGACTATTTTTCATTATTACACAAAAAAATATTTTGAAATCTCTGAGTCAGACTTTAAGGCTAAATGTCCGACTTTGTCATCAGAGGTGTAGCACAAGTCATCTGGTTTTGCAGGGGTGGCACCAACTACTAGTATTTTTCAGTGGAATTTGGCCAATTTTGACTTCCGATTGGGGATGCCAATGCATCCATGTTACAATACTGTTTGCCACTGTTATTCACATAGTGCATTTATTGCATAAATGTATTTCAAACCTATAAAACCCACTACACCTATACCCCACCCACTGGCTCTACAAGAATCAACTTTGCTCAAAGCTCTCATACTAGCTTTCAATATTCTATCTAGCACCACTGGCGAGTGCCAAATTGTGTAAAACGTTTTTCTATGGAGTGTGAACTGCGCACTGATGAGATTGCGATTTGTTCCGTATTGAAATATGCGTTTACACAATTTGGCACTCGACGACCCTCCTAGACTATAAAATTAACAATGCATCCTAGTAGATTTGAGTATTAAATATCAGTGCCCTAAAAAGCAGAATTTTGGAAGTGGAACTGACCAACTGACATTGAAGATCACCAAAGTCTCCTGCCTAAATTTTAATTGTCTTCATTTTACAAAATATTTCACTCAGATTGCCATAAAAATAATTTATATTACAAGTTTATCTTGTAATTTCCCTGAAGAGATTCATTCCCTAAACTTGGTTCACTTAGTTGGCTTTTTAAGGACTACACATGCAGTGCACCACTTCAGCTAGTGTATAAACCTTCCGCGAAATTCCAAAAATACACTGTGTAAAAAATCCTATTTCTCCCACTGAAAAACCTGCCTATCTGAGACCTATATTCTTGTCAACTATTTTCAAGTTAACTATATACTCTGGACCATAGATGTATGCTTGGACAACAAACATGCACATTGATCGTTGCATGTACTGCATCTATGTGCAACACAGTAGTGCGCCATTTTTGCAAGGAAGCGGGCGTACGTTCTAACTGTCCAAGAAATTATGAGCCAGAATATAGATAGCACATGACCTTTGACCCCATATCTTGTAAGATTCTTGATGTACAGTACTCAGTACCCCAGGGGGTTTGATATTCAAAGTGAAATTGGAAATGACATGGACGATAGTCCTTAACCACCAAGAGTGCAAAATGGTTACTTTTATTCTCATGGGATCACAGCAGGTTAGTAAATTGCTAAACCATGACTCTAATAATTTTTTGAAAAGCACAATTAAAGGGGGATGGCCCGATTTAAGGATTTGAAGTTTTCATCTTGATAGATTGGCCTTCACTCCAAAACCCCATCTGTAAAGTTTTGCGCCGATATTTCAATCCGTTTTGATGTGAGAGCTAAAAACGTGATTTTGTAAGCCCCATAGAGTACTTTGTAAAATTAATATTGGTCAACCAAAATGAGGCACATTTTCGCTCATAACTTCTGAAACCAAACATCCTTTGGCTCTAAGATTTCACAGGGTAAATGAGAAAAATAGTAGTTTTCTTCTGATACCAAAATGTTGACCACTTCCGGTAAAATCTGGGGCTTCTGGGGACAAGGCTATTAGCGATCGGGCCATGGACCTTTTACCTCATATCTATACTACTAAGACTACAAATAAGAAAACAGATTTGGCAAAAACTAGTGGATTCCTTTGCAGGTTTATTTTTTCTACTTTGTACTTTTTGAAGTGCTAAGGATGTTCAAGCAGGCCCGTACGCAGGGGGAAGGGGGGTGGGGTCGCACCCCCCAAATTCCACAAAAGGGGAAAAAGGTCCACTTTTTGCTGAATTTTTGCAAAAAAAGTCCAAAAGTAAGAAATTTTGACCAAGAATGTCCACTTTTTAGTGATAAGATGTTCAAAAAGTCCAAATAAGACCATTTTTTGGGGGGGAGGGCTAGGTCCACTTTTAGCAAAAAAAGTCCAAGTCCCGCACCCCCCCCCCAAATAAATCCTGCGTACGGGCCTGTGGTCAAGACATGGTTGGTTATGGGTAGCATTACATTCCTACTCATAATCAACCAGTGCCCAACACTTCACCTCATTCATGGGCAGTTTTCCCTATCAAAAGGTTGTAATTTTACAAAAGCATGATGTTCATAATTAGCTTCTGCAAGTGCAATGTCATCTTTTGAGGAATTGCATTGTAAAATTACAAGCTCTTAATAGGTTACAACTGCCCATGAATGAGAGGTTAAGTGTTGGACACTCGGGTTTTTTCCAGTGTTGTTTTTTCACGGTTAACTGACCGTTCCAGGTGAGGTGGTACATGTATGTGATGTAGGAAAATTAGGTTGACTTAGTTACAAGTGCTATGCACAAACAGCCATGGTTTAGATTTTTAAGGTTTAAAATTGCTAATTGGGAAATACTTGCATAAACTTCCTGTACATTAACTTATTTTAGAACTAATGTCTTCCACAATATACATCATAGATTTGCATCAAGATTGGCTGGTTCATGGACTGATTGATGACTTCTGACACAAGTGTAGGCAAAAAATACAATTAAAAGAAAACAATGATGCATTACATTCATCATTAGAATTCTAATTAGCTATTATGTACAAAATGACCCTAATTAAAATTTCAGATTTTTCAGATGGAGCAACTTGGTCCCTGTCAATAAAATTTTTACCTTGGAGCTCTATGCCTTTGTGTCCCATTCAGCGGCAGAAAAAAATTGATACTTTTTTTCAATACAGAGTGACGACTACGATGTGTTGTGAGCCCTCTCGACTATAGCTTCTAGTCCAAAAAACACCTCACTGTACTTGATCTTGATATTGTGCTGTGCATCTTAAAAGTTATTTCTGACTTGGGATTTGGTCCTACATGTAAATGTTGCAGTTTGCATTTTTAACTTTTACCGGATCTGTTTTTTTTTTTTAATAATTTATTTTTATGACTCACTTTTCAGCCAGAGGGTTAGGTGCCAGTACAAATATTTTTAATAGTGTGCAAGCCAAACACATTTGGTACACCAGGCTATCAGCTTCAAATGAAGGCTACGTACTTTGTTCAGCTTGACTGACTTCGTAAACAAAAAACGGCTACTTCGCTTGGCGTGAGACTGGAAATGCAAAATTGACCATTACGTTGGTGAAGTTGACCAACTGCAAGCTTCATAGAAAACCTACTCATATGACTGCCTGAAGATGGACTTTTCCATTTGACCGCTTGTAAAGCAACATCATATGAAACTGATGTGAGTGTTCATCTGATATTAGTGGGAAAAATGTGAAATTTGGCGTGTTTGTGACATGTGACACGTGGGGGGGGGAACATGCTTTTGAGAGTCTGGAAATACATGTAGGGCCCATAATTTATGTATATCAATTTTCACCAGAAATGGGACCCATAGCTGTACCAGAGATGCATATTTTGGGTCAATTTAACCCAAAAAATGTCATTTGTTCTCAAAATTGTTTTCAGCGAATTTGGGAATTTGTGCTGTAGATTGAGGAAATTGGCCTAATTTTCCAATAAATATAACACATTTTGAAAGTGAATCATCTACCAAAATTGGTGTAATTCATTGCTTGAATGCTGAAAATGAGATGCACATGGTTGTGTTGTTTCCCCCAGCAAATGCAGTATGCCATGCCTCACACTGTTGCAGGTACCTCTGTAAATGATAGTAGGTCTGGGGTGGGCAAAAAACACTTTTCCTAATTTCTATTTAGATCAGTCTGCGTCTAGGAGCCCAGAAGATTGAGCGCCATAACTGCTGACATGGGCTGAAAAGGTTTTCAGCTTGCATCATAAAAATATACTGCTGCTGGGACTGTGCCATGGCTTTCTCGAGACATATCCAAGGTGGCATCCACCATGAACGCTACAGATAATAGTCGAATCAGCACTGTGTCGGTAATTATTATGCATCTGGAGCGTCCGTGTGGTGCAATACTGCAGTGCGATTAGCAGGTACTGCCCAACACGGCACAATGCGCAAAATATTGGGCATGGGTCATGCAACTTGTCAAGCAAATACTTTTTATAGTAATAGGAAGTATTTTAATACTAGTTTTTCAAAGTAGCCTTATTGCATAATAATCTTTTTTTGTTAACAAAATATCGCCTTGCAAGAGAAAAATAGCAGGCTAGACTTGACTTGCCAATATTTGATCTAGGCTTGGGCAATATTATGTTACAACCTTAGCCATCCAATATTATAAAACATTTCGTTAAGAAAATATGTTACTTGAGGATATGAATTTTTATCACTTTAAAAAAATGGAATTTTTTGGGGAATAGGAAATTTCAGCATATAAATATTATACTATATAACTAATTTTTTGTAGTTCTCCATCAATGATATTGGCACGTGGGCGCTGTTAAACTTTGGGGTGAAAGGGAAAATTTTGCAAAATTTTCAGGGGAAAGAACCAGACCTGAGACCAGAGAGGTTCCGATTTTTTCAGCGCCAGGTAAAACCAATTTTTTTCCCAGTCTGTTCAAATTCTGGAGAGGAGCTGGAGGGGGGGGGAGGGACCCTGAGCCACCTGTGCCTTCGCCCTTTTTCCCTTCTCCTGTTTCTATCACCTCTTCCCCTTAACCTTCACCTCTTCCTTTCCCTCCTCTTTCCCTTCCTTCCTTTTCACGGCAGGTAAAGCTGATTTCCCGGGAAGAGAGGTCTGGGGAAAGGTCCCCCCCCATGGACATTTTCCCTTTGCTAACGTGAATCCCCCCCCCCCCCTTTCGCCCCAACCCCAGCCACCAATCTTTGCTCTGCGGATAAAGATACTTTTGCCTGCGATTGGTACATTTTTGCACCTACCGGGAATATGCCCTTTGGATGCCAGGCTGGCTGCCCAAAGGAAATAGGACATGGAATGGCAGAACTGCTTCAAAAATATATTGGGAAGTTTGAGTAATTAATGTTTACAGGAGAAAATCAGAGTGGTTGTGAAGACCAGATTGAGCTTACAGTGGTGCCCAAAAATTTGAAAAATTGAGACACCCAAATTGTAAATTGAATAATGAAAATATCCTGTGTGCTTAATACAAAAATGACTGGATACACATTCACATTGTATGATTAACAGCATTGTCAATCGCACAACCTCTTTCTTGATAATTAATTTCCAAAGTCCATCAGATATGGAAATCGACACACTTTTCACGGGCATCTTTCTCAACAGTGCTGTAAGATTTGTGATGTGATAGCTTGGGGTCCCGTTTTACAAACCATTCCATTTTCTTCCATAAACAATTTACGGTACGCAAACCCTAAACAAACTGTACAATTCATGTGGCATTTTGAAACGATTTGTGACATTCACATGTTTGAATTACTTCTGGAGTACAACCAGCAAGTAGTTTTGCCATTTCTTCCAAAGGATGGGGGAAAAACAAAAAAATGTTGTTTTTTTCCACTTGTAGAAAGATTTATAAAAGTCTTGTAAACGTAGAAGAAGAAACTGTATGTTGCCAGAGACTGTTCAAAAAGACAACTTCAAATTCTTCTAGCAAGTTGAGTCTACTTGAAGTAATCGAGGGGATCTCATTAAAGCATACAAAAGTAATTTGGTATTATGAAATAATAACATAGGAAAAAAAAAACAGTGATTTTTTACTTAATGAAATTAAAATTATCAAATTGACCATGATACAGAAGAAAGCTTTGTCATTGTTTGCAAGGCAATTACAATTTTGATAATTAAGAGTTAAAATGCCAACATGTGGAAATCAGGTTACAATTATAATGCATATCATTTTAAGATAAACATTCTAAATAAATTTGTTAATTTTTTTTTACATTTGTACCATGCTTGAGTAGGGGTGTTTCCATAAGGTGACACCCTTTTCTGACATACTTTGCTGACACCCTATGAATTCGGAAACCTTAACAGAATTTAACGAAATAAACCACACGGTTTATGTGGTTTATATTCGTTAAGGTTTCTGAATTCATAGGGTGTCAGAAAAGGGTGTCACCTTATGGAAACACCCCTTGAGTAGACTCAATTCAAAATAATTTGCTTATTGAACATTTGTTTGTACATGCACATTGTATTTTGACAAAAGACATATAATTAAAAAAAAAAAAAAGTGTGAAAATTGTGTTTTTTGCACTGATGGAAAGTTTTCTATCAAAAACATCCCATTCTGAAAGGATTAAGCTGAGAATTATTTCTTTGGTACAAAAATTGTGCAATTTCTAATTTCTTACATGTTTTAAATATATTAAAATAAAGGCATATATGAATCGCCTATTATTTCCAAAGCCAAATAAGAGATTGAGTGTCTCATCTGTATGAAACCAACATATGACAGAAAATACAGACCCCTCAAAATCCCTTAATGTTTCACCTATTTTTTTTTAGTTTTAAAATCATCTTAACCATTTAGGAGTCTACATGGTTAAAATGTGACACTCGCGACACAGCCAATCTTATCTTGTGACACTCACAACAGCTGTTCTTATCTTGTGACATTTTAACACTTGGCTTCTTATCCAGTGACAACCATTCATAAATCTTGTGACACTGCAACATCCATAGTTATTTTGTCAACCCATGTAGACCCCTTAAATTGGCACTCCAGATATTTACACAAAATTTCCATGATCCCAAATGTGACTCTTAATTTGACAGACTAAAATAGAAAATACCAAATATTTGAGAAGATGTGTGACCCAAAACGGGATGTCACGCGGTTTAATTGACAGACTAATCATACATCATACTTGTGTATACAGTGAAAGTTATCAACCCAGGGGAGCCAAAATCCCAAATCCACAGCTGCTCCACGATGAAAACATCGCTGTTGAAGCCATGTGAAATTTCATTCACTGATCCGCTAAATCCTTCAGTCCTTGAAAACATATGCACTTCCGCAATGTTTGTTAGTTATGAATGAGGGCCGGGGACACAGGCTACAAAGAATATCAAGCATAATTAATGAGCATTATATAGCGTGCCGTATGCAAGACATTTCCCGATTGGGGCTTCTTCAACCAGGGTAGCTTGCAGAAACAGTCAAAATTTCGAAGGGTTGAATCTATGCATAATGGAAAACGCCACAAGTTTATTACAACCGATGCAAGTCAAATATGGTACGAGTATAGAGGTTAAACCTTCGGGATTTGCCATAAAAAATGTCGGCTTATGATAAAATATGTTTGAAAGATGATTAGAAGGAAATAAGTTCGAAATATTACTCGCCAAACTGTAGCGATCAAAGGCCAAAGAGAAAAACTGGATACGGAACGATGCAGTAAATCCTCTGAAGCTTCAATTATAATCCCGATTTTGATGGGGAAAGTAGCCATCAATGATAGAATGGTTTATTTGCTACACCTATCCTTACGATTGCGCATGTGGGGACATTTTTGCAGCTTCTACACATGTAAATACAAATTTCCAATGATTCAACAACCTGGCTGTTTCTCAAATATTCTGACGTCATGCAACATCATTTAGTGAGCAGCCCTCAATCGATACGGGCGGCGAAATTTCCCACACGGTTTTTGTGTCGCCTGCCCTAAGGCAGGAAGACACATAGGGATCACTTTGTCCACTGTTTTTGTTGTTGTCTGTTGTTGATGATGTCTGTTGTTGATGTCTGTTGTGAAAAAGGGTTAACATTAAAAAAAAAAAAAAAAAAAATGCAGTAAATCCTCTGAAGCTTCAATTATAATCCCGATTTTGATGGGGAAAGTAGCCATCAATGATAGAATGGTTTATTTGCTACACCTATCCTTACGATTGCGCATGTGGGGACATTTTTGCAGCTTCTACACATGTAAATACAAATTTCCAATGATTCAACAACCTGGCTGTTTCTCAAATATTCTGACGTCATGCAACATCATTTAGTGAGCAGCCCTCAATCGATACGGGCGGCGAAATTTCCCACACGGTTTTGTTAGTGTGCTCCAGCAAGAGCTAGATGGGACCAATTGCCCACAAGCGTGTGAAAATTAGCACAATTTACATTAAAGACACTATCAGTGATTTGAAAAATATATGAAATTTGCAAGAATAGCTTCAAAGTGAAGGATAAGTCTGTAGAATTCTCATAAGTTACCTTTTCTAGCTGTAGAATTGACAGAAAAGGAAGAAAACGGCAAGTGTTCCAAGATACGATTCTCCATTCAATTACGTGTTGTAGTAAGTGTCCGAACGGACAGTAATGACTACAATCTCCGCGATTTGTTCTTATTTAGTGGCTTCTTGTTTTTTTTCTTTATAATTTGCAGGGTATGTTAGGATACCTTTACTTGTTACATACATGCAAAAATCTGATTTTTGATGATTTTTTCGGTTTACTGATTTAGCAAATCACTGATAGTGTCTTTAATTCAGTCCCAATTTAGGTCATCATATTTTGAGGAGTTGCAGTAATGTAATTATTGGATCCGAAACATGATGCATCATAAAATTGGATGATTTACGCACAATAGTTATTGGTCTCGCTATGAGATTTAAAATATTGGGCTTCACTACGCCTCGCCCAAATATTTTTGCAACACAAACATCAACCAATAAATTTGGGCTCAATCGATCCAATTATATATGAAAGTTGGTTGCTTTCTCTCTAAAAATCGGGAGAAATATGTAAATGTTGTTCCATTTCACCCCAATATTTGGATTCATGAGACTAACTGCGATCTACTCTTATCCATACCAAATAGACAGGCCTCGGGAGACAGGCCAGCAGGTCGCTACACTTAATAAACTTACAAGCAGTGGCGTACCGACCCGGGGGCAGGGGGCAAGTTGCCCCTCTGGCTCGAAAAAGTGGAATAGCAACAAGGAATAGTATAGGCATGGCACAATAATGCAGGCGCAATGCGTGTGTGCCACATACTTGTAATTAACGAAAAAAGGAAATATCTTTGAGAAATTGAGAGGATCACCAAAAGTCAAATAAAAAATAATTTTGAAAACCAAATGGGCATTGGAAACCTAAACATACTTTAAAGCAGCACTGGCACATTTTCACAAAATATGAAATTTCTTCAATTTGCTCTGAAATGAGTGTCTAGGCCATTGGAAGAATAGAGATACATTTACACATAAAAATAATGTACTCAAAAACAGATACGGACGTTAATAAGAGGTTAAAGACATCCAGGTAATTTGTAGGCTAACTTTTAGGTTTTTCATAACTTTAATCAAATGTGTATATTACATGAAAATCATAGACTCGTACACTCATTGATAATAAAGCCACAAAGGTCACACACCGGTCAAACATGGAGCACGCCGTGGGAAACATGCATACGGCGTGCTGCGCTTTCTTGTGTTAAACGCCATTTCCATCGTCTGCTGAATTAATGTTGCCGGCCCAGTGTCTCTTTAACATCCAACTGTACATAGTGAAAGCGTTCCCCTTTGTCAAAGATTGTGCCTTTAATTTTATCCAAGTTCGGCAATGGCTATACAACATGTTCATGTACATGCCAATTTCTTCATGGTAGTAGCTACGCAGCTACCACCGAGTAGACGTGGATTACGTACACTCACCGGCCAGGATTCCGTGTATTTTTGCCACAGACGGATAGTCTACAAACAGTGGCTGCCTGCACCATTGCAGAGTCCCATCCCACCCACCCCTCACACCTACTCGTCCATCCGTCCATGCATCGATCCATCCATTGGGGTTTACAGATTGGGGTGGTAGGTCACATGGGCCAATTAAAGGGACATTCTTGGAAAATCTGCAATTCCTTCTTGTACCACGATTCAGTTGCTATAATCACCAGACTTGGTCAGAGGAACTGCTGCACTGACCAAATGCCCTTATGGGATGTACACAAATTTGGGTCAGTCATGTGGGTAAATTAACAGGCATTCTTTGAAAATTTATCAATTCTGCCTTGTGCCACAAAACAAAGGCTATAATCACCAGACTTGGTCAGAAGAACTGTTGACCAAATGCCCATATCAGGTTTACACAGATTCGGGTCAAATGTTGCGTGGGCTGATTAAAGAGACATTCTTTGCAAATGGATAAATTCTTGTGTCACAAAGCATTTTGCTACAACCATTAGATTTGGTACTAGCATGAAATGTTAATGACCTGCTGAGCTTCAGCACAATTGTTTAGATATTTTTGGCATAATTTGCATTTTTGTGTCATCTGATATAGAATTGCAGAAGGCACATAGGGACTGCTCATGGTCGTATGTCTGTGTATCTGTGTGTGTGTCTGTGGTCAAAATGTTAACCCTTAATATATTGCATGCCGTATGAGTTCCGTAAGGGATACGATGATGTAACTTGGTGGAAAGGAGGCGGAGGGGTGGTGTGACATGTTGGTGACCTCATGTGACCTTGTTGACCTCATGTGACCTTTGGCCCCCTTCACAAACCACGATGGCAGATGACACTCGTGGTCCGTGGACCGCAATATATTTTTAACCCTTGCGCTAGCAGCGCCAGGGTTATAGTCATGACGCACAAGGAATGTAGTCCCAATTTTTTGTGTGTTTTTGTACATCAGGGGCTACATTTCTTGTTGTATGGTGACAAAATTTTGGTAGTGGGTAGGGGACAGCTTGCGCCAGGGACATATAGAGCGATCTCCCGAAATCGGGGGTGTTACTTTGGCCGTTGGAGCTGTTTTTACAGAATTTTTGCAGAGATCATCGGCTTGTGTGCATTCAATGGTGATGGCGAAGGTGCACCATGCCTTGAGGCAAATGTTGAGTATTTGTGGCAGGTGTGCAACTCTATGCTCAAAGTAAAGGGCTTATTGAATCATATGGTGTAGGTCTTCAATTAACCATTTCACTAATTATAGCATTGAAAGTTTTAATACCAAGTTTAGCACGTTTGGAATTGACCTTACTAACAGGTCCATGGTCACACTCACTCACATCTGGAAGAGGGATATTTGAACACCTTATTTTTAAAATACTTATTATTTAAAATTTCCAAGTAGCCTCTTAATAACCCTAATATTAAATGAAATATTAATAATATAACATGTCTCATATTAGAACTCAAGCTTTAGCCATTTACCGCAATCAATTTTCCACATTCTATGTGAAAATAAATGGCTACAAAAAATTTTATTATGGTTGGAAGCGGACCATACCAAGGACAAAATTGAATGAATTGATCTTGATAACCATTACTTGCTAATTCCAAAAACATACATTGCTCTGGCGAGAGAACAGCAGACAGGCCTGTCAATACATTGTAGCTGGTAATCACTTGGCATGTAAATTTTGTGTTTATCTAGCTAAATGGATAGTTATGTTAACTTCAAGTAGCACTATCCAATTCAAAGCTGGAGTTGTGCCTGATTGGACATGGCTATATAGGGGTATAGTAAAACTGGGAATGAGATGATTCATCCCGAGTAAACTTTAGTATTCACTTGACCCAGGGACTTGACCATACTTGGGTTTCAACTTTTTATACTTTCAACTAGAAGTGGTCATTAATATTTAAAGTCATTTCACTTCTTAGGACTCTTAGTTGTGGGAATTATTAGCTGAACAATACTTTAGTCAGAAAAAGTATTGTAGAGGCTACCTTTCCTCAACAAAACATTTGTTATAATTGTAGGAAAACATATTTGTTTTGAAAATTCTATAAAAATACGAAAGAAATGTGAAATACTATATTTTACAAAAACCGAATCGCCATTTGATGTGGGCAATAAGATATGTAAAGAAGACAGTGACATATATAGCCTACTATAGAGAGTCAATTGTCTTTTCACACTATCTTTTATCGTCATATCAAATAAGAAACAATTTACTACCTATTTGCTTTTTCAATTGATCTTGGAGAAGTTGTAATGAACTGTGATTTTTTTTGTACCCAAATTTGATGTCAGGCATTAAGAGTAGGAGACAATGTTTACCATTTCACAAAAGTCAAATTATGTTTGTATATTCCATTTTACAAAAAAACGAGTTTCACCGAGTCTTGTTAACATGAAGAATCAATGAAAAGGCCATATTACAGTCAAACGTACCTGTGGAGAGATTTTAGTCATTGAGAAGGGAGTGTTCCCAAAAAGTTGGCCTTCCATGCCCGACTCGTTTGTTTTTCACTCTAAACATCTCGAGATTACACAAAAACAATTGAACAGGACAAAACGGTTATTTGAAAGCTAGACTGTGCCTTTTGAAGGGTGATAACACGTAACTGCATAAGGGGGTTTATAAGTACCCATTTTTTGTTTTCGTGCCGGCGTTTTTTAAATGAACTGAACAATATTATTTGGTTTATATTTTTGTATTGTCTAACTTTTAGTTGCGCTTGGCTGGTTTTGCAAAAAAAATTTCAAACTTGCGTCGGTTTTTCGTTAATTAGCATGGGTTCCTAGGACCACCCATTATGCACTAACAGAGTGCCCATGACAAAAAATAAAACTCTTAATCGAGTTATGTGATTCTGATTTTCATAATTTCATACACCTAGTGGCATAAAAAGTAATAATCAAAAACTTCTTGCAAAGTATGTAGGCCATTGGGGTCATAATATTTATCTATATCGCAGTGGCGGATCCAGGATTTGAAAAAAAGTCCAATTACAGGGGGCTGAAAGGCTGAAAACTGTCCAAAAGCTTCAAAAATGGGATGATTTTGCAAGATTTTGCAGGATTACGGGAGCGCGCCCCCTCCGCCCCCTCCCGGATCCGCGCCTGATTATCGTATAGCGTTTACTGTAGGAACCTATGAGTAAATTATACAAGTAAACCTAAAAAATAAAAATGCACAAGACGTTTCTATTTGTGCTTAATATGTTAAATAGTTATCCTCACCAATTTAAAGCAATCAGCAAAGTTCTTTTAAGGTGAATCAGCTGCCGTACAAAAATGTCTTTCGAACATAATTGACGCCAAAATCAAATCAATGTTTTGTCCCTAGTTTTCGTACTGAACATTTTTTCAGTTTTTATTCTTAATTGTTGATGTCTTGGAATCCCCCCTTCTAACATGGGTGGATTTCAGCTAAAAATTCCTTTGGGAAAAGGTTATATAATGAATGGGTACCTGGAGCCCCCCCCCCCTGCACTAACGGAAAAGTGCAAACCCCATGCAGTTAAGTCTCATGTCACAAAAGCTATTATTTGGAATTGGCAAAAGAGGGCACTTTTTCACTTGTACAAATTTTGAAGACCAGGGATGTAGATACCTGCTGTATAATAAGCAGGCGCGACCACGGAGAGGGGGGAGGAGGGCGACGCGGCGCATCCTGGTAATTCTGCAAATTCTTGCAAATCAGCACATTTGAGCTATCTATTTTGGACCAGTTACAGCCTTCAGCCCCACCCGGGAATTTTGACATTTTCAAATCCTGGATTTCCGCCATTGATAAGCAAGGGGGGGGATTTTTAATGCATCGTTTGATGCTTTTTTTCTCGTTTATTTGATATTTTAGGGGAATGTGATAAGTGGACATTTTGTGAGAGGAAAAAAATGGGTTAATGGCAAGAAAAATTACATGTTTAATGGTAAAAAAACAATATGATATTTAAATATGTTGAAC
Organism: Ophioderma brevispina; assembly: GCA_023653785.1. NCBI lineage: Eukaryota > Metazoa > Echinodermata > Ophiuroidea > Amphilepidida > Ophiodermatidae > Ophioderma > Ophioderma brevispina. The sequence goes on along the minus strand of JAMKCH010077501.1, from coordinate 67,869 downwards.
ATGTATTCAAAAGCAGGCACAATGCTAGAAGCTAAGAACGTTCAATGTAATTTGGACAGTTACCAATTTTGACAAGGTCGGGGGGTAAAGTGTGGGGAGAACAAAAAATTCAGGGGTGGAATGCCCCTTAAATTTTCCCCCACTGCACCAAGAATAGCCATGATTCTTGGAGGAAGGAGACATGAGATCTCCAGTAGACTTTACGGGGGATATGCTGGAGGCACTATAGATTCAAAGTCTTCAATAACAGGTACGATTGTTGGTGGTCACAGTGAGCTGAAATTAATCTAACCCTAACGGTACCAAACACCAACAAATGGCACTGTACGAATGAGCCAATGCAGGGTAAACCCCCAAATGAACCTAAGTTCCCGGAGGTAGCAATTGTGTCATCAAAGAACAAATAGCATCCTGATGGGGGCTTGCGGCCCCTGTTGTGAGACCACCGACGTGGAATGTAAACTGTATCATGAAAGTGACGTACCGGCTCCTACCGACCCCTTGATATCAGGAAGCTATCGGTGACAATTCTTGCAAAAGGGGGTCCGATCAGTGTAGAGAGAATAAAATGGGGGCATCTAGGTTGTAAGCCTTCAGAATATGGAGGCTGATGAAGTGATTGCCAAAGTGAACGAAAATACTTTGATGGCTATAGAAATGTCTGAATGTATTAATTAAATACATAATCTTTTTGTTACACCAAATCAGCTGGTGACCAAAACAAGTTTTGAGCAAAAAAAAAGGGGGTCATCAGGGTCAGGATCACTAAAAATCTGGGGCATTCCCATGCATTGGGTGTGAGGACTGTTAAAAAAAAAAAGGGGGTCATTGGGTGACAGTAATACATGTGAAAAAAAGGGGGTCTACGAAAGGAGGCATGACGAGGAGAATCAAATGGCACAGAAGAAAAAGTATTTTTTACCGACTGAGTTTAGCGCCATTTCAAAAATCCCTCTAAACGCTATCAAATTTAGTCTCATTCTTGGAGATCTGGGATCCTTCATGCATATCGACTTCAAGAGGTCCGAGCACGAAAATTAGCAAAGTACAGAGAATACTGCGCTCATTGCACAACAGGCTGCTACAACTTCACGTATACATGACCTATTTTTTTTGGGGACGCGGTTTTATTGACATTCTGGAAGGAGCAGGCTCATGCAAACCCATCGGGGCCACGTCTTGCTTAAATTCATTTCCAATGAATCGGTTTGTATAACTCATCGCATGTTTTTGTGCAAGTTAACATATAGTGACTTTGCGAAAGCTGTTTTGTATTAGTTATGAGTATGACACAAAAAATGATGGTATCATGACACTTAACACCATAGGAAAGGCATATTCACTATTTTCATGGCTGAATTTTCTGAATTACTGTGGTGGCACTTAGTGATGCCAAAGGAAGAAGCATCCCTCACACGGGTTTTGGATACTTAAACGTTCTCTTATGTGTTACTGAGGTCTCCAAAAATACATTCTAATTGCTTTATTGTTATTGTCGGAATACCTCGATTTATTTTTTCACAATTACTAGTATATTGATGCTGGATCTCTTGGATACTGAATTGGTTATTTCTGGATATTGCAAGTGTTGGGGAAATCTCATGGAGACTTGCTCCAGTATCCAAGAAGAAAGTGCAATACTGGATAATTCTAATACAGCTAGAATGTGCTAAAAAGTATTCAGGAAATCACCGGCAGATCATCTGAAAAGCTTTTGCTATAGACTAATGTGAGAAACCAATCGAACAAGTAGAACAGGAAAGAAGCATGTGGAAATTTATAGTGTAATCATAGACAAATGGTGTGTGGTTTAGGTCAGCTTTTGTTTAGTGTCCTCTCTGTTGGTAGGCTACTATGGGATCAAGGATATTAATTTTGACTACATTGCTGAGTAAACAATTTGTCACTATAATGCATTACTAACATAATACCAGGTATTATAATTAACATTTTTTGGGTAGATCACTGGAAAAGTTGCACATTTTCATGAAAATGAATAAAAATGCCATCTCAATTCTTTTCTGAATATCGGTGAAAAGGGACATCACTGGGCACATTGATTTAAGAAATAATGATGGTTATTGATTAAGTAAATTCAACCCGGTATGCAGGGACAAGCCACTTCAGATTTTTTTTTTGCAATATGGACTGAAGAGCCATGTTATGGTCCAGGCAGTTGAAAGATTTTGGATGTAATTACTGCCCAGTTAGATTGAGCTGTCCTCGTTCACCAAATAAATAAACTTGAGGTCTACTGCGAGTTCAATAACTTTCCGTATATCAGTACAATTTTATTCAAAAAAGGATCGAAGGTTAACAAAAGTCGTTGAAAGAAAGTTGCTTGGTAAGCTGTGACTATTGAATTTTTTTCTTTGTGCAGAACAAAGATCCATAACTTAGGTGCTGGAACCTTATTCTTTCAATTTACCACATGTTTCAGAAGAAAACAAGGGGATACAACAACCTTGTTAATAACACGATTAAATTGAATATAATACAATGCGGCTAGTGGCAAGTAAATGGTTTTGGTTCTGCACAAAGATGTTAGTCACAGTCTGCCAAACAAATTTTCTTTCATGACTTTGTTAATCTGTGTTTCCATTTCGACCCCATAAATGATGAAAGATACAGGTCAAGGTTAATTGAACACAGTCGAAACCCAATATTTATTTTTATGATGAGGGACCGGTATCTTGTGCTTTGCATAATGAAAAATAGCTTAGCGGGGTGGGGAGAGTACCTGAAGTTTTTTCAATGCTTGGGATAATAATAAGTGTCTGTACAAAGGGAATCTAAAGTGTTTTTGTCCTCCGCATAGAGCAGAGTTACTGGATATAACAGTGCTATTATTTGTTAATGTACTTCTACCGAGTCTGATATATTGGGAAGAAATTGTGATGGACAATTATTACCTTTTAAAACAATGTACAATGTTTGGGCTTGACCATACTGTGTAGAAATCCATTATTACAATTTGTATGCATAATCAAAGTCCTTATCCAGGCATCTTTCTCTCTTAGAGCCATGGCCTACGGGGGTCGTAATGGGTAGGTGTCGGAGAGTAAGCATTTATAATTTACCTAAGATCATTTGGCCATATGTAGTGGGTGTGAAGGATTTACAGAGGGTGAAAGCAAAATTTTTTCTTGACTCAATTGGCTGTGCTGGTTGAACCCATTTTTTTTCACTAATACTTAAAAAATGTGAAGAGGGTTAATTGGAAGTAAGCAAGTTTGATGTCTCGGGTGCAATCATGAAATTTGAAAAACGTTTTCTATGATGATATTAGAAGCAAGTCTTTTAGAATGAATTGCTGCTTTTAAATGACAGAAGAAAATATTAAAATGTGTGTCGTACCCTGACTAACAAACATTCAAGGTGGGGCTATATGGCTATTCCTCCATCCTTTTACTCTTTACTTCCTTCCCCCTTTCACACTCTTTTCCTCCCTTTCATTTCCAGTGGTCAAATCCACACTTTCCTAATCTAAAACAGTCTGGACTTTTGTGCCCCTGCATCTTGTTCAATATGCCTAAGAAGCAGATTTTTAAACCAGTGGGAATTTGGGGAAAAACAGAATTTTAAATGAAAACTTGAACAACAGTGAGGAAGGTGAACATGAAATTGTTGTTCAAAAAATATGAAATACTTCAGTTTCCCAATGCCAAACAAGTATGTAATTAGGCAAGAATAGACTGCAAAGATTATTTTTTTAAATTTCATCTGTATGGAACAATAATCTTTTATTACTCTAGCTCTGACACCAGCAATGAAGTAAATGCCAATCATTGGTCCTGGCTATGCAATTGCAAATGGGCATTTTGAGCTCCTTCCTCCACCCCACCCTCCCTCTATTCCCTCCCGCCCCTCCCTCCCCTATTTTTCCCTCTCTCACCTCCCTCATTCACCTCCACTACCAAATTCGCCTCATGACATGCAAAGATTTTTTTTTTTAATGTTACATCGAACAATTTATCTTTATTACTCTAGCAGTGATACCAGCAAGAATGGAAGAAAATATTATTGCCTGGCGATGCAATTTGCAAATGGGCATTTTATCTGATGATGAAAATCCTCCATCCCTTCCACTCCACACCACCTCCATCTAGCACCGGTCCCATCCCTCCCCTCTTATTTCCCCTCTCTCTCTCCTCTCATTCACCTCCCACTCCCACTTTCACCTTCATGTAATGTGAGCAGTAGTGAGGAGTGACACAAGAAGTTAGCAGGCTGATATATTTCAATTATGTGCTAAAATGTATCCAGTTTATGAAAGCCCATAGTACCGAAATTGAACCGTGGGACACTTTTAGATGTTATATCAAAGCTCAACTACTTTCTTGCTTAAAAAAAAATGACAAATTGTCTCACACCCGACTGAAAATTGTATAAGAAAACATTTTACCTGAATTAACTGATTCGCTAGTATTCTTAAATGGTTGAAATAACTTCCCAAGTAATTCCGTAAAAGCAACAATCCCATCTGTATAGACACCCATACCCCATTATTGCATCCACACCCATACTTGACTTCAATGTCAAATATTTCTGTGTAGTTAGGCCATTTCTCATTTCAAAAAGAATTTTTTCATGGGATTTAAAAAAAAAATAAAAAAATACAAGGTCCAGGTAAAAAGTATATAAATATATATCTAACAAGCTTAATCATTTCTTGCTAAAAAACAATTTTGTATTTCATTTAATAATGTTGAGGTACCCCATTACGACAGTAATTTAATTTGAATGTAGCTGTGGGAATCTCAGGTAGGGCATTTACCAAAATCAGATACAGCAATTTATACCCAGTTTTCAGCCAATTTTCCAGTTCAACTAATAATGGGTGTAAATTGCTGTTGCTATGCTAACTGCCCAACTTGAAAATTCTACAACTAGCCATAAATTCTTTTACACATTGACAACATCAGTTGTAAAATGTTAGTGCAAAAAGTGATTAAAATGAAAAAAAAATCACAAAAAAAGATCAAAATTGTGTTTTGATAGCCAAAAAGTTTCAAGAGGTTACAGAGAAGTTCTGATTGACCTTTGTTCTAAACTTTCATCTCAGTGCACTGGTGAACTTTTGTGTCAAATCTTTTTCAAAAAGAGGTTAAGCGAGTCTTAAAGCTATAATATAGCAAAGGGGGCTAGAAACGATTATGCATTATTTGATTGTAACAACAGCACATCAGTTAGGGGCACTATCAGTGATTTAGTAAATTAAAATGGAAAATCATAAAAAAAAATCCGATCTTGCCTATTTCTATCAAGTATAGGTATCCTAGCATGCCTTCTATGTAAGACCAAAAGCAACCCAGAACCAAAAATGACAAAATCACAGGGGGGGGTAGGACATGCCAACCTAACAGCAAATTCAAAACGGCATCAAACTTCCGGGTGCTAGTCTGTTTCAAAGACTTAACGGTAGGAGGGCACTCTTACGCATATCGAACGGTTACACACAGACTTGACTAAAAACTAGGCCTGGTCACGAATATTTAAATCTAAATGACCGTTATTGGAAATTACACTATTTTGCAGTGGGGTTAATCCACTAACCCCGACGGATTTTGAAGCCAATAATTTTTCTTAATTTATCATGATATTACTAAGATCTTTTGAACAAAGGTTTAAGAACTGATTTTTTTAATGTCACTGGGACCGAGACTGCCATAGTAAGTGCACGTAGCAGTTCCCCAAATACCATTTGGAAATCCCCAATGCCCAAATCGAGCAGATCGTGTCCTACCCCCCCTGCAAAATCAGATATTTTAGTCATTACTATCCGTACAAACACTAATGCAACACGTAGCTGAATGGTGATTCATATCTTTTTACACTGCAGTTTTCTCCATTTTCTGACAATATTTCAGTTGAAAAAAAATATCTAATGTGAATTCTACAGACTTATCCTTCACTTTTAAGCAACTCTTGCAAGTTTCCAAATATTTTGACTCTTTTGGGTGGATCACTGATAGTGTCTTTAAAGTGAATATTATATCACTGCGAGGGCTTGGCGCCAAAAGCTCCTATCTGCACTTATTGACAAAATCGAGATTTTGTTACCAAAATTATCCTTACAACACTGAGAACCATATCATGTTATTATAATACATTGAACATAATTTAGGATGTGTCAGCCAAATCAGTCAGCAGATCTGTATTATTTCCACTTTTGCTTAGAGCCAAAGGTCCCATGTGGCACATAGGACCCTACCCATTTTTGACAATTTAGGCAAGTTTACTTGTGTTTTGCACATTATTTGGACAAAAAATTCTGTATGAGTAATTCAAAATGGGCAATTTCAAATTAATATGATGCCTCTAATATAGTTAAAGTCCATCAAAATGATGTACTATAAAACAGTATTCGAGGTATTTAATTCTGTAAAGTGCTTTAGAGCCAAAAAGCAACTGCATGATATTGATGAAAACTATTCAAAAATAGTGTTAACATCTTTAAAAGTTCATTGCTTGCTAAACTAAAATTGGCATGTATTAGACCCGAACAATAATGGCTTGCATTATGACCAAAATACTGTATTTTTTGAGCAGTACTTTTCATTGAAATTGCTTAGTGCCAAAAGGTCCTATCTGCTTCACTGCATGTTTTTGTTAAGTATCATGAAAAGATGTCTTTTAATACGCAAAATAGTTTGAAAATATGATACAAAATTAAATTTAGCAGACATGAGAGTTTACAACACAATCTATTATCAACTAACCATAAGACAATGTTGAACATGCACAAAAACTTCAAAGCTGTTTTTCTCAAAATGTCCAAATATGTAGATGGGACCTTTTGGCTCTGAGCCCTCGACTGAGGATATGAAAAGGATTATCATTATTGTCACCAAAATTTGAACTACAGGTAGACAAGGGTGAATTCTTATTCTTCCCTGGAGCTGACAAGAACAACAAAGAGAAACAAACTCAAAAATAAACTCGCCTACTGTTGACATTTTCAAACAACACCTGCAGTCCTACTCCTTTTTTCTTAACCTCATGCTTGCGCGAACCAGCCACCTTGATCATTGAAGTTGGTAAAATGCAGCCGATGCTGTCCTACCGATGAAACCGATACAGATACAGAAGATGTGTGCTTGGCTATATTGTCACAGTTGACTCAGACTGTTGTGATAAAAAAATTATTCACTCTTCTGATCTGATATTACTTGTGCAAAACTTTCTCATCTTATTTTGGAATGGCATTAACCACCAACCACCAACTATTTTAATTTAATTTATTATACATTATTTCCATCATACAAAGTATAAAGAAAATTTTAAACTGAAAACAACAGATGGATGAGATGCAATGAAAAGCAAACACCTGAAAATACTGCATCCCTTAGACAATACAAGACAGCCAGACAGAGACGAGACACACAAGACAAAAGAAGCAAGTTGTAATTGCATGGGGATGGAGTGGCTATGAACAACAAAGAAATCACAGAACAGATTAAACTATAAACAGTAAATTGTGAAAGTCAAAAGAAAAAAATATATAATGGTGAATAAACAAGAATTAAAATAAACTAGGTAAATTGGCACAAATTTCAGTCCTTAGGTTTGAAACATGTTTATTCCACCTATTTGTCCCAAATTTGAGTAATTTTTGCCCAATTGTTACTTGTGTTAGATGCAACATTAGCCGATTATTTAACCTATTGTCATGTTTCCTAGCTTTAAAGTAATGATAGATATTAAACCAACATGAGATTTTGAAGAAATGAACTTGACACCATTATGATATGTTTTCACAACACTGCTAATCAAACGAATTTCCCAACAATTTCGGCCAGGAAGCATGTGCGGTTCAGTGGCTAGAGAATAGCCGACTCGTGATCTGAAGGTTTGAATGCCACTACGACCTCACTTCATCTCTCGGCTGAAGAGTAAAATGGGTACTGGGAGCTGTTTTGGGAATACCACAACTGTAGCTACGTAGTATTGATAGGTTTGTGCACTTAACTGGCATTTACCTATAGTTGAACAGAAAAAAATTCTGATGATTTCGTAGTGGCAATGAAATAGTGCTTCGATCAAATGTTAGAAAGGCACTATATAAATACCGTAATGACATTTATTTAGCAAGGCTCTAGACCACAAAAGACACACAATGTAGATTGTGGTATATTGTGGTATATGGATAGTTGTACAGAACCTTACAATTAATTTGTGAGGTAGTTTGTGGTATGTGATCTATCATTGACATATAAAGTGTTGGTATTGGTGCTTCACGTACCTCCCGCACCCCGACCCGCCCCCCATGTAGCCTTTCTATAACACCAGGTTCCCCTGGGCCCGCAATTTCTCTGTGGCAGCCCTGTACATTGTGGCCTATGGTGCAGCTTGTTGTTGGTATAATGTATCGAGATTGTGGTATAGTGAGTTACCTCCAATTTGTTCTAGTTATGCTTTATCTAACTACTAAGAGATACACAATCAAATTGTGGTAGTTTGTGGTCTATGGGAGTGCAATAGTATGTGAATGAATGTGGTATAGTTGTGATCTGTGGTAGGTCCTCCCAAGATACAGCCTGCGTGTAGGGATAGTATATTCAAATACTATGTTGAGCCATATAACATTGATCAAGTGGGTTACAAACACATCAGCTAGTTCGAAACACACTCTAGAAGTGTCAACCCATGGTACACGTATAGTTCAGGTCTGATTTAAAGGCTGAAGATTGTGATTCTAACACTTAGTCTGTTTAGTAAAGGTTATTAAGGCCTGATTAGAGTATAAACAATTGCTAGTTTGTTCTGATCTTGCATTTTAAGGTGGAATTACCCCTTCTGAAGGCTAAAAATAAAACAAAATGAAATTGAGGAAAAACCTTTCTATTGCTTATTGTTTGAAAACAATCAGAGCTTCCGTTCAAAAGTTATGGTAGAAAAAGTAACTTTGCAAACTGAAATTTCTTGTGTATTTTGTTTCTCAAGCTGCGATATTTGATTTTTTTTCCACTTTAAAAACTCATCTCAAAAAGTAAATCGGCTTTTGATCTCTAATTTCCACAATTACCGTACTGACCCAAGTATAGTCCCATGCTCTATTATAATCCCACCCCAGTTTTGAATGAATTTGAAGAATAGAAAATCCACCATAAGTTTTTTTAAGGCAATAGATAACAAGCAATTTTGTTACAATCATTATTTTGCAGTATCTCTAGTGATATTCATTTGCAAAATTAATCTGGTTCCAATGCTTCAGTTTAATTTACGGTCTTTGGTTGATCACACACCTCATTTGACAAATATCTGGAATATGTTTAGGGTGGAGATCCCATTAATCCCACCCCGAAATTCAAGCTAATTTCAGGTTAAAAACAGGTGGGACTATACTAGTGTCAGTACAGTATTTGTGAAAATTCAAGCACTTATTATCTAATTGATAATAAATAGCATTTCTAAAATATATTGAAACTAAGTTAAAAACAGTTTCAGGACTAAATTGCTGATATCTCAAAAGTGAATTTGAACAACATGTCATCGTTGTAGCAAGGATTTTTAAAAATGATTTATCTTATGGAGCTGGGATAAAAAGCAAATTAATTGGACTATGCATTGAACTAGAATATTGCCATTAGCCCCATTAGAACTTGATTTAAGGGAGATCTTTGGTGCACAGTTGGCAAAAATAATTTTTTTTCCTTTGTTGACCAATGACATGCCGTTAAAATTCACTTTCGAGATATTGGCACTTCAGTCTAGAAACACTGTTTTTAAGTTTTAGTATATTTTACAAATGCGGTTTTACTTTTATTATCAATTAGAAAATAAGTGCTTGAATTTTCACAAATGTGGAAATTAGAGATCAAAAGCTGATTTACTTTTTGAGAGATGGATTTTTAAAGTAGAAAAATTCAATATCGCAGCTTGCGAAAACAATCAAATACATAAGAAATTTCAATTCACGAAGGTACTTTGTTGACCATAACTTTTGAACGGAAACTCCGATTGTTGCCAAACAAAAAGCAATAGAGAGGTATTTTTCCTCAACTTCAATTTGTAGTTTTTATTTTTAGCTTTCTGAAGGGATAATTCCACCTTAATATTATGATCAAAATTTTTTATCACAGTGTCTGATTGGCTACTGTGCTCTAATTTGTGTTTGTTTACAGCAGGAAATACAAAATTTGCAAATTTCTCACAGACAATTCAAATTTGCACATCAGATAAGGCACACACGCTATACTTAGGCCAGTGATTGAGATAAAAAGCTCAACTATTGAGGAAAATCTCAAATGCTTCTCTAAGGCTTACTTCGCTTCAGGCTTTTTTATCGGCTTGATTCAATCGACTATGACAGAATATTCTGAAGTTAGATATTTTTACATAAAAACATTCATATTTTTAACAGAAAGGTGTTCATATTTTTAACATAAAGACATTGATATTTTTAACATGGACATTGTTTGTTTTAATATAAAGACTTCACTGAATATATTTAACATAAAGATATTGATATTTTTAACATAGAGACATCTTTTTGGCTTTGTAATTTTTTGTATATTAAGTACACTGCATGTAGGCAAGCAAAGCCCCAAAAAAGTAATATGAGGTAAAATTATGATAGATGGCCTAAGTCACAAGGTATTCATGGGTGGTGCAGAGGAGCGCATACATCCCGGGGTCTAAAAAAAGAATTTTGTAGCTGTAACATAGGATTCAGATTTCGACAAAGGGTAAAAAAGAATGTCAAATTTGCCTGAAAACATGTTTTTCTGGGCTTTGTCCCCTGAATCCCCACCAGGGGCTTTGCCCCTGAACCCTGCTGGGGCCTTAAGCGGCCCCTGGACTCCTTGCCACAATGGGCTGGGATCGTAGCAAGCATCGCGTACCCCTGGGGTGCGCCAGGTCCTGGATACACCCATGATCATGTATTTTTAATTTGGACATAATTACTGGCATTGCCCAAGACTCTAACTGATGCGTAGGGGAGTTTGTCACAAAAAGTAGACCACTTTGTACTGCCCTATATTTTTATTCTGGGTAATAGAAAAATAAGGCACTAATTAATTTGAAATTAAAAATATAAGAGGAGGTATAATTAGAGGTTAATAGATGAATTTTTTAGCTTTGAGTGCATTGGCAAAAAATCAGTGCACTCTTGTTCAGTTTGATGATGAATAATAGCGCAAGCCCCGTAGGGGTGCATACTATCATAAGTCTGTTCAAACTGACGCAAGTGCAGAAATTTTTTTCGATGCACGAGAAATGAAATATATGCAGACATTACCTAGTTCATGAACATTATTACAGCACACATTTTTACAAAAAAAGTCTGAATACATCATGAAATCCAATCCAGTAATGTTGCTAATGAAAAATGAGCACCCGTCCATAAAATCCAATATTGTGCGTTAATTTTCAAGCACACTGTGTACATACACTCATTAACATACTGTACACACCATTCAATGACAAATATCAATGCATGATTTTTGTCCAATCACATCTGGTTAGTGGAGCATTTTCCATTCAGATTTACATAGATACCCATCAATGCAACATCAATATTAACAACAACTGCAAAATATTCTTTAATGTAAAAGTGAATTTTCATCCTTTTGGACTGGGGGGGGGGTGGTATCCAATAGCTGAAAATGGGCTGTTTTTGCATGAACCCTGGGGACACGCCCTGAAAGCACCCTTCAAGATACGCCACTGCCTATTCACCAATGTCGAGCATGTTAGAATAAGAACATTGCCAGGTCAACTGGCTCATGCTAAATTTGGTGCGAGCCATTGATCACAACACAAATACTATGGCATACCTTAATTTGGAACAGGTGCATGAGCCAAGGCTTGAACCAGTAACCAACTAACGTGCACTACATCAGAGAATAGTGAATGCTGTAAACAGTGAAATTTGGTCAAATTAAAGTGACTGGGAATGGATTGAAATCGGGCCTCTGACAGTGCCGTTTCGCTGGTTCTCCGATTTTTATGTTTCCCAATTCACTACACATGGGCTGTTATCAGAGCCTCCTGCTATCCCGGGCCTGCTACAGTGCATCAATCGGCAAATGTGGTTCACTCGGAGTCTCGGTAGCTACAGTGTACAGATATCTGGCAGCGACATCCGGTAACTTACATGCCAGCAGACCTACTCTTGTTAGTGGCATAATTTAGTGTACATGCGATCATTTAACACTCGCATACAGTGTCCCAATGATGCCAAATTTTAATTTTTGTAATTTCTAAAAAATATAATATTTTATTTCATTTTTGGTTTAACTGCATTATTTTATTAATTTTCAATTTGATTTTTTTCCCTGTAATTTTGTATTTTTTAAAATTTTGCAATAATAGTGTTTTTCATTAATCTTTTTTTGAATTTTGCGTTTTGTATTTTTTCACATTTTGTTATTTACGCAATTTTTAATTTTAAGCATTTTTGAATTTATGAATTTTTTGCAATCAGCAACTTTATAAGTAACTTTATAAGTTGCCGGGAATCGAGCTAAGTTTGGTGGTTTTCGTTCTTATCCGCGAAGTGCTTCAATGAGATTTTGGCCCAAAATTATGCTCCATGAGCATATATGGTCCACAACCATATGGTCCTGGAGCATATTGTCACGGACCGCTCAAGCTGATGGTAGATTGACGCCCATCAATCATCTTTTTCCTCACCAAGATATACCAGCTACTTATTTATCGGCCCTGCCAATACCGGGACTCGAACCCGAGACCCCTTGGTCTGAAGTTGAGCGCGCAGTGAAGAGAGCCTAAGAGAAATTCCCCTGTTAGGTCTATTGACACTAACGTACTTATACCGGGTTATACACACTTAGCTTCCACAAAATAAAGACTACATATGTAATCCCAACCCCCCCACATTTTTGACCTTGTGTTTGTTGTTACACAGACTTTGGCTTCCAAAAATGTTATTATATAGTAGACTTTTAACTAATTTGGTTTTTTGATATATATTTATAAATGTAGTTTTTTATTATTTTTAAATATTTTTAATTACATTTTTATTAAAATTGTTTTTGTTTTAATTGTTTTATATTTTATTAATTTGTGTTTTTGGAAGCCATCTGCACCAATTTGGGGGGGGTGAAGACTTGGCTTCCAACAAAAGTCTAGTAGGTCAAAATTAAGGGGGGGTTCAGACCACATGAAGTGGAAGCTGAGTGTGTTTCACCCCTTATACCTCGTGACAATATGCTCCAGGACCATATTTGACTACTAGCCTACTGTTCTGAGCATTTAAATATCTGAGAAATATTTTAAGGTCAAAGTATGCTCAAGGAGCATTATGGAAGGCACAGCTCCAGGGCAGTGGGCAATATGATCATGGAGCAGTGGAGAAATATCCTAAGTCAAATATGCCTCCAGGAGCATATTTGCCATATGCTCCTGGACATGTGCATACTTATCCAGATTATTTTAAATGCCCCAGGACCGTATGGAGCATAATTTCGGGTCAAAATCACATCTCATAGAATCCCGCGGCGTGTTAATAGTGCCCTCATTGCATCTCTCCTTTGGGCATCTCTCTCTTCCGGCTGGGATTTTGATAGGTAGCGGTTTCATTTAGAAGTCCCAGGTATGCAAAAGAGCTTTTTGAATAGAATTTCAGTCTCTACAACACATCGCATTCTAACGCTAACCCTAAACCTTATTTGCATGAATGGGACTTCTAAATGAAACCTTTGCCCACTCAGCAGATAGAGTGCCAATAGTAACAGGAACCACCAAACTTAGCTGGATTCCCGGCAACTTATAATAGAGTTGCTCATTGCTAAAAAATTTAAAAATTGTGTAAATTAAAAAATGCTCAAAATTAAAAATTGCGTAAATAACAAATGTGGGAAAAGAAATTACAAATGTAAAATTTTAAAAAATGCAAAAAAAAAAAAAATATTAAAAAAAATCAAAAAATACAAAATTACAGAAAAAAATGAAAATTAAAAAAGAATAATGTATAAAAATAAAAAATGAATAAAAATATTCATATTTTTTTAGAAATTACAAAAACATATTTGGCATTGTTGGGACACCGTACTCGCACAAGTTGGCAGTAAGGACCAAAAGCTACGTCTGTTTACCAATTAATATACCAATTATGCCAGAAGGGACCACCTCATATTTTGCAGTGCTTGACTGTGAGTGTTCAGTGGCTGTATACAGACTGGAAACACATTTTAATGATGAATCACTGTAGCTTCTGAAGGGGGTGGGGCACTCAACTTTGTTTTCAGGTAGGGCTGTGTGGCAATTTTTGAACTTGGGCACTTGGGAACTAATTTTGTCTCTCAAAATAGGGTCTTATGAACTCAATATGGGGTCTTAGGAACAGAAGGTCAGCGTCCATTGCATTCAATGGGGGCTTGACCTTCAAGTTGTTTCCCCCTACTTTGGTAACTAAGCATTTGAGACACTCAAAACTATTATTTTAATCATATGAGCTCCACCAACTATTTGCACCATTTTGTATCCAAATCGGAGCAACTTTAAAATTAACCCCTGTACAACTGAAATTGACCCTTTTTATTGATTTTTGCTGTTTTTAGCTTATAACTCTGAAACTTTAGGCTGTAGATATTACAAACTATACTTTTTTTAATCCTTATGGTTAGACACAAAGGCCCGTATTCTCAAACGATGTTTAACGCTAATCATTGGTAAATCGCAATTTAAACGCCCACTATAATAAACGCAATTCTCAAAGCATGGTTAACTTTAAATGCTGTTTAAATTTTAGCTGAAAATCGTTAAACATGCCTAAAACGTTGTTAAACTTAGACTTGGTCCAGGGGTAGTTTAAGGCGTGTTTTAACTTCACGTTTTCATCAAATGGCTGATATTTTTAGCTCTATGTGATACTCGTGGTTAGACCAGTTACCTCCTTTATTTCTCTTATTTTCTTTTCCGAGTCCTCAGTTGATTTCTTCTCGTCCATTTTTCGATTGCTTCTATTTTCATGCTTGTGTTTATCTGTTATAGTATTGAATGATAGCAAGTTCGGCACAATGACATAAAACAGTTTTAAATAGGCCGGGGTTTTGTCTCCACCATTCAACAAATTCTAAAGGTCCTTGCGTAACGCGACATTCTTAAAATTTACCCGTGGGCTTTCTGCATTGTATCTACAACTACGGAATGCATTGTCTGACATATAAATATTCTTCACGCACACGTAATAATATAGGCAAAGATAAGTCACAGTTCGGTGGATGATATTTTCGGTGTTTAAATACAGTGGTTAGCTAAACGACTTGTTAAATATTTAACCTGCGGTTTTGTCCCCGTTGTCCCCGCCGAACGAAGTTCGGGAGGGACTATAAAATGGGCTCCGTCCTTATGTATGTCCGTGATAAAAATGTTAACCCTGGAACATTTGGGCATATCTTTTTTTCTGGATGAGCTAGAGTAGCCAAACTTGGGTATATTGTAGGTGGGGAAACCCCCCTATTAACCATGTACTTCATACCCCCAGGGTCATCCCCTGGGTCTGTCAGGGGGTGGGGGAAAGGAAAAAAGGTCCACATTACCCAGTCCGTATGTCTGTATGTTCCGTGATAAAAATGTTAACACTGGCACATTTGGGCAGATACTTTCTGGATGAGCTACAGTAACCAAACTTGGGTATAGTGTAGGTGGGGAAACACCCCTAATTAACACATGTAATTCATACCCCCAGGGTCACCCCTGGGTCTGGGCAGGGGGTGGGGAAAGGAAAAGGTCCACATTACACAGAAATGTCAACATTGTGACCATATTGTTTACGATTTATGTGGAGCTCCTTGTAGGGTTTACGATGATGTAACTGGTGAAAGAAGCGGTTGATGAGTCTCGACATTAGTAGATTTTTGGTGTAAAATCTGCTAATGACGTATCGAATTTGCATAATTTATGACATTTGTCCCGCAAGGCTTGTGTACAATTTTCGGATTCCGTAGCAGGATAATGATGTACTTGGGGAAGGACGTGGGAGTTCTCGACTGATTTAGATTTTTG
Source organism: Ophioderma brevispina (assembly GCA_023653785.1). Lineage (NCBI taxonomy): Eukaryota > Metazoa > Echinodermata > Ophiuroidea > Amphilepidida > Ophiodermatidae > Ophioderma > Ophioderma brevispina. Next base: position 51,891 of record JAMKCH010077501.1, on the reverse strand, counting down.
GGCGTAATTTCGGCAATCTATGCAAATGACTAATTGATATGCAAATATCAACATCAAGCTCGGTGGAGGGGGGCAAAGTAACCAAGAAAAGTATAACATATGTAGTACCCATGTTTTCATGAAAGGATATTCTTTTGTATTTTTGGTTGTTACATGTGGTCAATCTTTTGGGTTGCCAGCCTGTTACACCATTCTTGGAAAATTTGGAAAATATAGTGTTTGCGCCCCTTTCTAAACCTCGTTTGGGTCCCAATTTAAAAGTGGTCACTGATTTTTCAAAAATATGTTGCCAAATTGAATACATATCATATTTTCACTAAATTTGTGAATTTTTCCAGATAATTTTTGCATGACGACTGTTATTTCGAGCCTAGTGTTGGCAAATTTAAGAGTGGACCTGTGCAGTTTTAGTCGTCACTTAGTGATCGCAATATTCGTCGGGGACTATTTTACGCATCGCTAAATACGAGTTCGCTTGTTAAACAGTGCGTTTAGCTAACCTCAGTTTAGGCCTAACCACCGTTTATTGAAACATCCGTTTGAGAATACGGCCGCTAATTTTCAACAGGATTGGATCAAAAATTTAAACTACTTAGTTCGCCAGGTAGACCAGGATGTATATATTTGAAAATTTATCTTCCCTGGATATGGTCCAGCGCACGATAGGTGTTGAAGACACAAAAAAAAACATGTGCCGCTTGGCCGGATTCGAACCGGCGACCTTCGTATTACATGCACGACGCTCTAACCGACGTGAGCATCAGCATGTTGGTAGAAGAGCGATAGATAGCATTGCGTATAGGTGTTAGGTTCGAAAGGTGATCCTTCGCTGTCCTAGCGATAGCAGCAGAACGTATATTTTTTAACATTACGATTATATATTTGTTTTGGAATTAAAACTACTTAGTTCTCCAGGTAGACACGGATGTATATTTATTAATTCTTCCCTGGATATGGCAGCGCACGATAGGTGTTTAAAAAAAACAAACCCATGTGCGCTTGGTCGGATTCGAAACCGCGACCTTCGTATTACTGGCACTACGCTCTAACCACTGCGCTATCAAGCAGGGTTGGTAGAAGCACGATCGATATCATCTATCGGTGTTAGTTCAAAGGTTCGAAAGATGAATAATAATCTGATTGGATCCATTTTAAAAATTTGTAAGCCCTGTCAAACTTGTCTTGGCGCACTTAAGAATCACTTTCAGGGGTCCCTGTCAGGCAGTCTACATATTTAATCAAACCCTTTTGTACTTAGATGTTTTTTTGTTACCAATGCTGTTACTCCCGGCCTAATTGCTTCAATCCTCAATTGAGTGACATTTGCTTATTACAGTTTTTTCAGGAATAAATAGCACTCTAATCACATCCTTTTTATGGGTAAATTTCAACAGAGGAATTTCAATCTTGCACATTTTGAGAGAGAGAAAGCAGCCTTTGGACCTTGTCTGTAATTGGTCCTTTGTTGTTGGATTGCATAAAAGCATCACAGACATCATTACCATGATGAAACTAGTCAAATCTACCTCACTTTTGTGCTTAATAATGAAAACGAGACAGATTGACTGCCGACAGAGCTTGCACTAATTTTTCACCATCAGTGGGAGCATAGGACCAATTATGGATAAGGCTTATATGCATGTAATCAAGGCAAGTGAGTCGTTATAGTCAGGAATTCTAGTTTTTGATCAAAAATGTGACGGTTATTCCTATGGAAGTCTAATCATTTTTGAACACCTTAAAGGTGCTTGTTCCAATTTATGCCTATTATGACTTGAGTCTGGTACTTCATACACTCACCACCAAGACTCGTGGGAAACAAACTTGCAGTTTTAACAGTAGAAGCGATAATAAAGCGACATTGAAACAACCTATTCACTACTGTGCTAATATTGATTGTTAACCATTAAAATGGCAGTTGTGTGTCTAATTGGGAAAGAAATCATTTGAAGGCTGAAATTTTAGGATAACAATGAGAAAAATACAGCCTTTCATCTGACACCAAAATTGATACAACTTCTGAGTAAGGGGGGGGGGCAAATATGATCAGAACAAGTGCCTTTAAGGATCCAATCAAGTCATAGCGCTGTAAAGTTTGGATTTGCAACTTCAACATTAGAGTAGGCCCTATAAAAGTATACAGTATTGGAAAGCAAATGATGCAAGATATCCCAAGACTGGCAGAATTTTTCCCTCCATTTTTTTTGTACCATGATGTATCTCTTTTGTTTCAATACTGGAAGACTTTGTTGATTATTATCCTCCAAAGAGGTCACTCCAGATACAGTTTTCTCTTGTAAAAAAAAAATCAGTCTAATTCTCTACTAACTTTGAATTTTCAATGTGACCAGGTCAGTGTCATTTTGGATGGGGGAGGAAGATTTTCACAAATGTGGACCTGAATCGACATTTTTTCCTGCTCACTTCACTCATTGGTAGGTCCAAGATTTATTGGCTTCACTTCCAAAATTTAGGGGGGGGGGGGGTGAGGGGGTCAGGTGCAACCAAAACTTGCGTACAAACCTTAATGTATAGGTTGATACAAGAAAAGTCTGACCATTCAGGGGTGGTGCTCTGGGGAAGGAAAAGAAGAATATTAAAAAAAATTGCCAAAAGTATTCACCAAATCATGCCATTTGTGCTTTGCATTCCAAAATTTTCCAAATTCAGCCCCCCCCCCTCACCTCACCTCAAAATACCCTGGTGCCCCATCTCTCCTCTGTTTTGGGTACATTTAAATATTTACTTGTGAAAAGCGGACACTTTGATGAACAGTAGATCTTTTGGTGAATTTGGGTGTATCGCATCCTGCACCCCCTGGCTATGTGATGGACAAATCTTCCTCAAAATCCAATGATGTTGTGATAGTCTTGCCCTCTTGTCCTCTACTGACCTTAAATAAAACATTCCAGTTTAGTTGAGTTTTCACTTCTGTGCTGAATGCTTAATAAACTTGTGGGCCCTTATTCAAAAAAGATGTTTTTTTGAAAATTACTGTTTTATACCTAAACAATAGTTTTTCTGCTTTAAGCACTATTTAAAGCCACTATTGGCGATTCTTCAAAATGTAAACAAATCGCACCCCTGATTTTTCATCAAGTCCATTTTTTTGCAGTGTTGTATTGGAAATTGTTGAAGAAAGGACCTGTAAGTAGCTAAGCATAACACACCCTATTTGTAAAGAAATGATTTTTATGCTTTGTTTATGAAAAATTAAGTCGGGATCTGACTTTTTTTAAAGTCTAGAAACAGTCGTAAATGGCATCTTCAAGACTGCTTTAAAATGCTTAAGTGTCAGTTTTCACAAAGAACAGTAACATAAGGTATTGATATGACCTAACACTAACTAGCAATTATCAATGATTTGCCAAATCAGAAAATTGACAAAATAATCAAAATAAGATTTTTGCATATCTGTAACAAGTATAGCTATCTTAACATACCTTGCAAGTTATAAGGCTGAAAGCAAAATAATGACATCAAATTGACGGAGCTTCATAGCTTTGACAATTGCTGTTCTTTCTTTTGGCATTTTGCATTGGACAACAACAAAAATATTTTTTTTCTTTCTTTACTTTTAGCCTACTCTGGCAAATTTTGAATATTTTGACTCATTTGGGTGGATCACTGATAGTGCCTTAAGAGACAAAGTGGGCATTTTGAGAAAAAAAAGGACTGATAGTGGCTTTGAAGTATAGTGGGGAAGTAACAATTCAATAAAATTATGAAAAATGGTTATTTTTTTTTTTTTCAAATATAGATATGTTAGTTCAGAACACTATTTTTGGTATAATATGACAAATTTGATGCTTTTACGGTAAAAGCATCAAATAAAAGTTTTACCATAGTTCAAAATATGATCCCTATCAACCACACTGCTTCAGAGATAAACGTTTAACTAAACAGTTGTTGAGTAACTTTTGGGAATACAGGTCCAAATCTTTTGTTACCAGCACATGCTAACTCATATTGCAGCTAGACTCTTTTGGATTTTTGAAAAAAATATCTAAACAGACAAAAGTGGATGAAGGTTTCTTTGTGAGCCACCAATTTTTACCAACTTCTCTGTAACCAAGCTCAAAAATAGCAAAATTCTGATTTGAAGTATTAAAAAAGGGGGAAATGTACCTGGAGCGAGCATTCCCGATAATAAAAAAATCAACAATGTGTGTCTGTATTGAAACGTATGTGTGTTCTTGTGGTGGTTCTTGGCAAGGTGAGTTGACTTTGGTCCAATGTGAACTGGAATGCTGATTGGGTGAGTCATTTTCTGATGAATGTGTTTTCAACATAATTTAACTTTGATTGAAATGAGGGTGTTTCTGTAAGGTGACCCATCTGACCCACTTTTCTGACACACTTTTGAATTGGAAACCCTTCATGGAATAAACTGTATATTCCGTGAAGGCTTCTGAATTCATAAGCGAGTCAGAAAAATTGGGTCAGATGGGTCACCTTAAAGGGAAACATCCTATAAATTTGGCATTGTACTGAAAGATGCACAGTGAGTTCTTAGACCTCATTATTTATGCAGTCCATTGCTGACCCATTCAAAAGAAATTTTGGTAGGACTGAAAACCTTTCCTCTGGTAATGTACATCTGCATATTGATGAGTGTACATTTACATACGGACTTCTAAAAGCATTCATCATCTGGTACTACACAGTGCCCAACGAGCTTGTGCGCTACCATACATTTATGCTTGTAGACCATATGCAATAGGCAGTCATACAGTAGAAGACTTGTCAAGCATGAGACCCACATTATATGACACATTACAATAAATCCACCTGTTACTGAATTCCAGAAATTACAGTGTACAGGTAATTTATTATGCTGAAGAATTTCTGCCGTGGGGCAATGAAGATTTCTGTGTCACGCATCAAATGATGCATTAAAATTTATCATGTTGGGTTACAATTTGTAAATCAGGGGTTCTCAATTATATTAGCTGAAGGGCCAGAGAATGCCAAACATGTTTGAAAGTGCCCTACTTGAGGGCCAAGGTCTGTAATTCTTATGTTTCCCTTTATATTTTAGATCAAGTCGAGGGCCAAAATTCAATTGTTGGCGGGCCGGATTTGGCCCGTGGGCCGCCTATTGAGAACCCCTGTTGTAAATCAAACCCCAAAATATGCGTTCAAATCTCGCATTGCATCTTTAAGTCCAAAGTACATGTATCAATTGAATGGAGTATCAAGTGAAATTAAAGGAGAACCCGTACAGTGAATAATATTATACAATACACTCTATAAAATAATAATTGACCACATATCTAGTGGTTTCATCGAAAAACAGAATTTTATTAACCATAACAGTGAATTAAAAACCATCTAGTCTGACCATGCACTATTTAAAATTTGCACTAATGTATAACGTGTTATGCGAACCTGCTAGCACATTTGCGCCATACATGCCATAGGAAATACATATTCAGAGATGCCACTTTTCAGGGAAAGCCCTGATTTCATGGTTTTTGTTAGTCAAAATTTCTGTATTTTTATTTTTCAGCCCTTTTTTGGGCTTTTTAGGCCAAATTCACATGCTTTTTCAGGGTTTTTATACGAGTTTCAGGGTTTCTGAGTGGACCTGGATGGCATCTGCATTATGAAAGCGTTGTGTGTGAACGTGTATGACGCTACTGTACTGTCCGTATCGCATAACACATACATATCCCATATACACTATACTCCGTTTCCCTTCCTCCGTGCAGTGACGTCAGCGCGATATTGATGGTCGCACCAGTAAACCGCGCACGCTGGTCTAAAGCGATGGCGTTTTTACACATGCGCACAAAGACGGCATATCCTGACGCGTGCGTAAAACTGCGTCAATGTTGTGACATCACTGCATGGAGGTGGACAAATGGACTATAATAGCATGAATTTCAAATAGCACATGGTCAGACAAAATATCTTTAATTCATTTTTATGGTTAGTCTAGTTCTGTTTTTCCATGAACCACTCAATATATGTCCAATAATTATTTTAGTAGAGTATATTGTATAGACTATTGTTAGTACAAGTTCTCCTTTAAGGGTATCAATTTGGAGGAAGCTCTTACAAAGCAATTTAGTTACATATAGGTTATTATTTTGAAAATGGCAAAATAAGCACTTTGCTAAATTGAATTTCACCAAAGTGTATTTTGGATAATTGATGTTCTGAAATTCTTGATTATAAAATTGCGTAAAACAATTTGTATCCCTTAAAAATTTGTTATAAAAGCTTCACAATACTAGAATTAGAGAAAACTAATTTTATTTCCAACTCTGCTTTTCTTTCAGATAGCAAATCACCATGGCCATCATCCTGCGTATGCAAAACCTGCCGTGGTCGGCAAGCTCTGCAGACATTCGAAAGTTCTTTGTTGGTGTGTCAATACCCGATGGAGGAGTACACATCGTTGGTGGGGAACTTGGAGATGTTTTCATCGCATTTTCTACAGATGAAGATGCTCGTCGAGCCTTTGGTATGACTAACAAGCCATTGTGTGGAAGCAAGGTAACCCTAATGCTGAGTAGTAAAAATGAAATGATGGACGTCATTGCAAAGAGTAGAGCCGCAGCTCAGAAAGATGTGTTTTCAGCACCTGCATCAGCTCCTGCCTCTCAAGCACCTGCTGCGGTTCCTGACAATCGATCAACTCCATCATCCAGTTATGGGTATTGGGAAAGCCAGCAAATAAATCAAGGTAGCAGGGCAAATGACCCACTTTCAGGAAGACAGCCTCTGATGTCGACTCCGAGTTCAAGACCTATGGATTCGGGATATGGATACGGGGGATATGAATATGGAAACCAGCAGTATGGTGGCAGCCAAGGGTATGGTGAACAACCCAATGGTGGTCAGTCGTATGGATCTCGACAAGCCAATGAGCCATTAACTGGTGCTGGTGGTTCTGTTGCTAACACCCCAGCAACTTCTGAAGGGTATTCAGGAAGGACGTCAGTGCCATCAGGACAGCCAAAAGATTCATATGCATCAGGTGGAGAAGCACTTGGAGGGCAACCTGCTCCTGGGAGATCTGCAGAACCTCAAGAGGAGCCACCAAAACGTGAACGTTCACGTTGGGATCAAGATCCTACTCAGTGGCAACGTGGACAATCAAGATGGGATAATGAATCCAGAGAAAAAGCTACATCTGGACGTGGAGATGCTAACACTTCACGTTTTGGTGGTAGAGATGCACAGGCTCAGGAAAGAGATCGATCAAGGGAGAGGGATACATCAAAGGATAGGGAGCATGTACGAGAAAGAGATAGAGACAGAGATGTTCGTGAGAGACAGAGAAACCAAGGAGTTGATGAAAGGGTAAGGGAGGATAGACCAAGCTCCAGACAATCTTCACAGAGTAGCGGAATACATGGTTTGGATAGTGCCCTTGAAGCTGCCAGACAACCGTTGTCTGATACAGCAAGCAATCCAGATTCACCATTTGATAGGTTGAACAAAAAAGCACCATTGCTGGATAGTCCATTGTTGGACAAAGCTAATCCTTCAGTAGCAGCACAGTCAGAGAGTAAGCAAGGAATGCAGCAACAGATGTCAATGTATGGACAAGCAGACCAAGCTTTTAACAGTCAAAGATCTTTTGGGTGGCAGCAAAATCTTGATAGGCAAGGGCCTAGTGTAGGTCAGACAGCAGCTGAATCCACTGGATTTAATCGTGAACAACCACAGAATGGACGAAGCTCTAGATGGGGACCACCAAAAGATATATCTGATCCCAATCTTGGAAAGCCCTCTGACACACCTGGATCTAGTGCTGCCCAATATCAAATGGATCCTACTTCTGGACCAGGAAATTCTTCTAGAAGGCCTGAACATAGTGCCAGACAGCCTTTTGGCCAAGGAGTTCATTCAAATGAATCTGGTAGAGCAGGAGGATACAGAATGGACCAAGAACAGCCTTTTGAGAAACGGCCACCATGGTTAACATCTGATCAAGATCGTAATCAGTATGACATGCGAGAAATGGACAAGCAGTTTCAACAACCTGGAAATCGAGGGCAACCATACGATAGACCTGATGAAAACAAAAGACAGCCTTATGATAGATCTGATGACCGATGGGGAGCACCACAAAGACCTGAAGATTATAGAGACTTCCAGATGAATAGACAAAGATCGCTGTTAGGTAATCCACCACTTGATAGGGAGGAATCTGGTAGAAGACAACCACTATTAAGTAACCCAGATGGAGCCACCAAAGAACCTGGTCTTAACCGTCCAAAATCGTTGCTTGATATGCCCGACATACATCCAACCAAAAATATGCCAACTTATGACCAATTGGAAACTGCAGGCAGTAGTGCAGGACCAAGGAATAGAGAATCTGGATATGATCAGGAAAGGTCATCTGGACAATTCGTAGGAGAACGATCCTTTGATGAAAAACCAGGACTTCTTGGACAGCATCCATCAGATAAACAGAGAGATCCAGGATTTGATGACCGTGATAGACAAGAAAACCTTGCCTTTGAAAGAAGTGGACGTTTGGGTGATCAACCATCAGCCTTTGAAAGAAGTGGACGTTGGGTGATCAACCATCAACCTTTGAAAGAAGTGGACGTTTGGGTGATCAACCATCAGCCTTTGAAAGAAGTGGACGTTTGGGTGATCAACCATCAGATAGATATATGCAGAACAGAGGAGACAGGCGAGATGGACCAGATTCAGGTTATTTGGCAGAGATGATGACTTTAGAAATAATAGGGGCAACTTCAGGAATGACCAGCAATATGATGACCCATATTGGCAAAGGGAATCTGGTGGTCCAATGGACCATGGAAGACGTGGACTGTTAATGACACCTGAAGGTGGAAGATTTGGAGAGCCAGCTGCTCCACAGGGTGGCTTTGACCCAGGCCATTCACGTAAAAAGGACAGTCCAGAAGATGAGTTTGTCAGCATGGCTTGGCCACCGACAGAGGAACAGGAAGAATCGGAAGGAAATCATAATCGATCACGTCAACCTCCCCTTCTTGGTGATGCACCTGGCCTACCGCATCGTGGTAGGGATGAACGTGACAGACTTTCAGAAAGATCACAATATGATATGGATAGACGTGGACCACCTCATCCCATGAACAGAGGTGAACCTCCAATGGGTGCAGATAATCGTGGAATGCCTTTTGATATGGATAGGTATGGACCTGGTGATATGGATAGGCGTGAAAGAGACTCTTATGATATGGGCAGAGGTGGGCCACAGAACATGGAAAGAGAAAGAGACTCTTATGATATGGGCAGAGGTGGACCACAGCACATGGAAAATCAAGGATCAAGGTACGATTTGGACAGATCTGGTAATATCTATAATGCAGATCGATTTGGAGCTCCACAGGATATGGATCAGATGGGATTTCCTCCTGATAATGATAGACGTGGACCAGTTCATGACACAGATGGTCGGGGATCACGCTTTGATATGGATAGGCCTGGACTGATGCATGATACTGACAGATGGGGGCCACCCCATGATATTGATAGCCGAGAGCAAAACCGTAATATGGATGGACAAGGTCCTCCATTCGATACGGATAGGCAGGGTGGAATGTTAACAGATATTGATGGACGTGATAGATTGCAAAATGAAGACATGTATAGACGTGGAGGACCTAATCAAATGGGCATGCTTGAGTCCCAATTTGACATGGATAGGTTGGGTGATACAGCCCCCCAGGATATGAATAGGCTTGATTCTATGTATGATATGGAAAGAGGAGGACCCCCACAAGATATGGACAATCGAAACAGACATGATACTGATAGACGTGGACCTCCTCCACAAGAACTTGGTAAACAGCCACTGTTACCAACTCTTGAAGCACAAGGACCGCTGTCAGACAGAGAGTTAAGTAATCTACCAAGTGATATTGATAAACAGAAGTTGTCAGCTGATAGTAACCTTGATGGTAAGAAAGATGAAAATTGTGTGAAACTGACAGGACTGCCTTTTCAGACATCTTTCAGAAATATTATTGAATTTTTTGCCAGTGTGCGCATTCCACGAGATGGAATCAAATTTGGAAAAGATAACCGTGACCAACAAAATGGAGAAGCCTTTGTGAAATTTGCTTCAAAAAGAGATTGCTCAGAAGCATTAAAGCATCACAAGGAATACATTGGCCGTCGTTACATTCAAGTTGTTCCTTCCTCAGAAGAGGAATGGTCTTCTGCCGGTCACGCTGGTCAAGTAAACAAACCCTCCAGTTCTTCCCCAGCATCCCGAAGAAGTCAGTCTCCTTCAAAATCAGGAGGGCGATCACCATCTCGTAGAGGAAGGTCTCCTCCAAGGTCCAGTTCCAATAGAAGTCGATCCCCAAGATCTAGATCCAGAGGTCGCTCACCATTGCGTTCAAGGGGAGCCTCTCCTGGAAGAAACAACCGTGGATACACAGGACGTGCCAGAAGATCTCGTTCTCGTTCCCCAATAAGAGATTCAACAACCTGCTTGGAACTGAAAGGTTTACCCTCAGATGTGAAAGAGAAGGATATTATAGACTTCTTCCGAGGAATATCAATTGTACCCAACAGCATTTTCATAGAATGCTCAGAAGATGGAAAACAAAAGGGCAATGCTTATGCGAGATTGGCTAATCAACGAGATATGCGAATAGCCTTAGAAAAAGATGGGCGTTCAATTGGAAGGAGACGTATTAGTGTACGTGATATTGCTACAAAGATAATGCAGGTAAAGGTGGGTGAAATACAGCGCATTGCACGTGTAGCTGCTTCAAAAGAGAAGAAGCAACAGCCCGAAAGTAAAACACCACCCAAAGAAGAAAAAAAGTTGCAGCAAACTCCTCCAAAATCCTCTGCTAAAGAGCAGACAAATGTTCAGCCAAAGAACCAGCAGAATCAGAAAACCACATCAAAAGTGGATGAAGGATCCAAAAAATCTTCACCAGCAGTTAATCAGAAGCAACAGCAAAAACCACCACAGCAAAACTCAAGTGAGAAACCAAAGGCATTGCTTTCATTACCGGTAAACACAGAAAAGCAAAAACCACAGCAGCAGCCAAAGCAGGAGCAGCAACAGCCTAAGCAAGAGCAACCAAAGCAGCAACCAAAGCCGCAGCAACAACAAAAGCAGCAAACACCACAACAAAAGCCACCACAGGAGAAGCAGCAACAACCGAATCAAAAGAAGCCGAAGGAAGGACTACTTCCTCTTCCAACTCCCCCACATCAAATGCTATCAGATCCTGGTCCTACGAGTGGGACAGGAGATCAAGAGTCCAGTGACGTAAATGCTCGCACTTGCATCCATGTACGTAACTTGCCCTACCACGTCAGCGAGAACGAGGTGCTGCATTTCTTCAGAGATCTGGACATTATACCACCAGGATTGGTATTCATGTTAAACCCAGATGGCAGTCCATCGGGACATGCATACATGGCACTAACAAGTAATGCCGAGGCTAACAAAGCTGCTGAGCGCCGTCAGGGTTTGATAAGAGGTCGTAAGATTGTCATTAGTATTGTACCAAGATATGCTATGCTTCAAGCCATTGGTCTAGGACACACAATTCCTCAAGAATCACAAGGTGGTCCACAAGGAGGTGGTCCCCAAGGAAGTGGTCCACAAGAAGGTGGTCCGCAAGGAAGTGGTCCTCAAGGAAGTGGTCCGCAAGGAGGGGGACCTCAAGGGCCGGGACCTCATGGTCCGGGACCACAGGGTCCAGGATTTCAAGGACCAAGACCAGGAGCATCTGGGTCTCCATCAGGACCATTAGGAGCAAGATCTACACCTCCACGCACTTCTGCTTCTGGAAACCAACCACCTCTAATTCCACCTTTAATTCCAGAATCACCACAGAGTCCTGATGGTCGTCATCCCATCCCACTTCCACCTCTAGGAGTAATGGTTGATCAAAAACGCATTGTTGAAGCCACAAACTTACCTTTTGATGTGTCAGTTGCGGGTGTGGTAGAATTTTTCCAAAAATATAATGTGATTCCAGAATCGGTTCGTTTTAAGAATGGGCCAGGAGGGAGACCAACAGGATCCGCCATTGCAGCATTTGTAACACCAAAAGATGCGCAGAAGGCTATTGATGACCTTTCTAATAAAGTAGTTGTGGGTAGGACTGGAAGTAGCAGAGCTGTACGGCTTCATCTCTTGTAAGTATATCAGACGTTATCCCCTTGATCAGTGTCTTTTAAAACTGGAAATGTTTGCACTACATTTTGTCATGTAAGTGCAACAAGGTAGTAAGTGCAATAGCTGCCATCACAGCTGTTTGACCCCATACAAACTGTCTCTTATTTTTAGAACAATTTTAAGCAGTGGCGACACAATTTTGACAACTGGTATAAGTAGGGACATGCAAGAGCTATCATCTCTGCAAAATCAGACAAATCCATTGCGGGAATCTTGCCATATTGGCCTACAAAGGTTATGATTTGTATGTTATAGCGCCCTCTATATGCCCATTCTCCATAGAAAGACGTGGAAAACTAGATTTTTAAGAAAAAATGTATTTGCCCGCAATGAAATGTAAAATTTACCCAGAATGTGTTTAGTGGACTAAATATTCCACATCAGTTGTCAAAAGTGTGTCGCCGACAATATTTTTTTGTATTATTCTGGTTTTGTCATAATAAATGAGACTTACAAACAGCTGTGCCATGTGATAAACCTGTGCGCTACCATGTATAAGGATAACTCAATTTGTCTTTCCTAGAGTCAGTGGCTCTTGAAATGGTTCTTCAGCCGAGTTGCCTGAAGAACCATATCAAGAGCCACAAAACAAAGACTTGGCATAATATTATGTGGTTTTTTTTTTTTGACAAATGGCAGCTATTGCACTTACCTTGTTGCACTCACAAGATGATAATTTTGCGGTAGACGTTTCATATAGAAGTCCCATGGATGCAAATGAAGTAGAATTACCATTCATTCCGTCAAGCACTACTGCACAACGTCATACAGCGCATGACAGAATCAATTGTAATACCTCATTTGCATCAATGGGACTTCTATATGAAACGTCTACCAATTTTGTGTTTTTTGGCACTGTGGATTCCAAGGCCAGTATTCTCAAGGGGCGTAACTTTAGACTTGGGTTAAACCATTAAGCATGGGGTAAACCAGGGTTAGTGAATCGGGAATGGACCTTTATATATGCAGAAAATTGTTAATTTTCTCATTTACCATGTGAAATCTTAGGGCTAAAGCATGTTTGGTTTGGATGTTAGGAGCGAAAATATGCCCCATTTTGGTCGACCAATATTAATTTTATACAGTACTCTATGGAGATCACAAAATCATGTTTTAGCTCTTCAAAACGAGTTGAAATATAGGTGCGTGACTTTACAGATGGAGTTTTGGGGTGAAGGTCATTCTATCAAGATGAAAAATTTACAGACTTAAATCAGGCCTTGGTCTGATCGCTAATAGCCTCATCCCCAGAACCCCAGCTTTTACCACAAGTGGTCAAAATTTTGGTATCTGAAGAAAGCTATTTTTCTTATTACCCTATGAAATCTCAGGGCTAAAGGCTGTTTGATTTGGATGTTATAGGCAAAAAAATGTGCCCCATTTTGGTTGACCAATATAAATTTTACACAGTACCATACTCTGTGGGGATTACACAATCACATTTTTAGCTCGCACATCAAAAAATGGGTTGAATTACAGAACTTTACAGATAGGGTTTTGGGCCATTCTATCAAGATGAAAACTTTTTAGATACTTAAATTGGGTCATTGCCCTTTAATTGGAAATAGCCATGGAATAATGGTTAGGTCATGACCTGAATTTGGGGGTCCTTTGAGGGTAAAGTGTATTTTGGACACTCTGAAGATAATTTTCCCTGTGTTTTAAAGTTCTAAATGTTTCTTGAATTAAAAAAAATGTGCTCCAATTTGTATTCTATTAACTGCAGGAAACACCTGTGAGCAGATACTGTGTGGTGCATGTTTGTGTGTGTGTCCAGTGTTGACAGATGTTGAAGTTGCAACCAAATGGAGCTTGGACCCCAAACCAGAAGTTCAAGATGAATTCTTCAAATGCTGGGACTGTTTGCAGGCAGCACCACATCATCCTCTGGTTGTGTAAGATCAGATCAGCCAGATCTATTTTTTTTAATCAAAGACGATAGAACTTTGTGTTGTAGACTGCACCAAATTTATGTGTTGTAACTTTTGTTTAGTTTATTTTTTAAATCTATGACTTGGACCATTTGATGTTATTAACGAGGATGATTACAAATTCCTTTATTAGCGGGTTTGTGTACTGAACAGTATTGTTATGTTGAATTGTGAATGAACCAAAAGTTTTGAATTTCAAACACCTTATGTGATCCAATCTAATCGACACTGTTGACAATTATGAAAATGAATTTAGTATCATTATATTGTGCATAATCTAAATTGTAAAATTTTGAAATCCCTTGACTCAACCATATTTATTTGTAAAGTTGTGGGTCTTTTCTTATGCATATATTTCATATTTTCATCCGGGGCGGCGCCAGGGTAAAATCATAGGAGGGGGCAAAACATCATGGGGGGCGAAGCAGTACCAAATAACTCATATAGGTTAAAAAACCCTACTTTTTTTTATTGCTTAAAACCTGTTTGTCCTGAATTTTGAAACTCTCGTGGGGGGGGGGGGGGGCGGCCGCCCCTCCCTGCCACCCCTGGTGCCGCCCCTGTATTTCATGATTCTGCATCATATTTCACAGGGTTTCACTATACTGATGTTAGTGTCAACTAAATTTTCAAGTTATTTTTCCAAAATATATACTCTCATGGGTCATTTTCAGCTGATGTTAAAAGCAAAAGGTACAGTTTCTCAATTTTTTGTGCTATTCAGCAAGGCCTCCAATTCAGAATTTCCGGTGAATGCCGGTTGGTCAGTCTGTGTGCTGGTTGCTGCTGACTGGTGTTGACCAGTGCTGACCGGTGTGGTGACAGCCCTGAACCCTAACCTCAAATTTGTAATTGCCAACATTGGTCTGATTGGATCAGATCAGGTCAACACCAATTTGATTCGTGGTGTAATTGGCCAATCAGAGATGTGATGAAAAGCTTAAAGGTATGTACATATATCGTCTTTTTTGATTGGCTACTTAGAGGGGTATGTCATGTTATATGATGTAAAGAGCCAATCTGAGATACTCTTAAGAAAGGTGTTAAGGGCTGCTCAATGTGAACAGAAGAAAAGTAATCAATTTGTTTTCTGTAAATACTATCATATTCCATCCCCCTTATGTAGACAGGTTAGCATGTGTTTTATTTACTTTTGCTTAGTATCTGCAATATTTTTTTTTATATACAACATTTGTTTAAAATCATTGAGTGACATAAGCAATGTTAAGGTTTATGAAATTACATAATGTACCTATGCTCGCACACATCCTCATTTTCAAATTTTATTGGAGGATGAAATTGTGGTTGGAATTTTAGCAATTTGTCTCATTGTTACTGATGATAAGAAGTATCTTTGTGCAGAAAGTTACAATAGGCTTTGTACCCGAAAAGTACATTGGAAAAGCAGGTTGTTTGTGTGTAGTAATTGTTTACAATTGTAAAAGGAATATTTTCTGTTGTTTGGTGCTTATTGCTGTTGAATTCTGTCTGCCAAGCAAAAGCAAAATTTTTCTTGTGGTCAAAGGTTATACAATGTAGTCAATAGCATAGCTGAGAGAATCTCTGCACAGGCCCTTTACCAGGGGAGGGCGGTGGGGCCCCCAATTCCAAAAAGCCTCCAAAACCCCTAAAAAGAGCTCAACAATTTCAATAGATTTTGCGAGCGGGCAAATTTCTGGGAAAAGTCCCTCCAACTACATTGGGATACCTGTTTTGTCCAGGTTTGGTAGCCTAACCACAACCTTTAACCCCTATCCTAACTGTAACCTTGACCATTGACATGTATCTAACCTTTAACCTCAAGCTAAGCTTTTCTCCTAACCTTGTAAACAAAACAAACATGGACAAAATGTGTCACACCGTACATTCGTACAAGTGGTTTATTTTGTATGCTTTTAATTTGTTTGCATAATTTTCAAAACAACAAGTGAAACCAAAACAAGTGAAACACAAATTTAAACACCCTGTCTGCCAAAATATTTCTGACCCTGCTTGTACTACACCTACCAGTCCTATATTTGAAAACAGGAAAGTTTTTATTGTATGGACCCTAATTTTCAATATTTCAGAAATGCTTCTCTTTCAGAATGTTCACATTTAAAATTACACCAAAACATCATTTTAAACGGTTTCTTTAAAACAAATTAATAAAATCATAAGTTGCCCAAATTTAACCCACCTATTTTGGACTTATTTTTATATTTTGGCTGTAATTTATAAAAAAAAATGGCAGGAGTTCCATATGTACCCCCTTCAAAGTTCTATGTGTAATAAATTCTGTTTTATTTTTGGCCTTGGGGTTAGGGATTCGGTGTTTGTTAGTGTTAGGCCGTAAATAAAAAATAATTTGTTTCCTGTACAATTTTAAAGGGGATATTATGGAACTCTTTTAATATTTTTTTTTGATTGACAGACCCTATTCAAAATAAGTGTTGGAGGACAAGCCAGCAATTTTTTTTTGTCCTAAGGGTTGCCTATTAGCTGGTTGAAAGCAGAAATTCAAATCCATCTAAAACATTGTGAAAAATACTCTGTGAAAAAAGATCTGCTATATAGTAAACTGTTTATTCTTGTGTACATATGCTAGGTAGGACACAGTGTTTTGCTTGTGTACAAGCTTTTTTATGCGTAGTGTGTATATATACTAAGAAACGTATTCCAGGAATTTAAGATGATGTTGAGTTGAGTCATCAGTATTTTACATGTATACCATATGATGTTGGCGTTTTGAATAATCTGTTATTTGTTGCTGTCGATAAGCATGAAATTGTGACATTTGACATTTTTAAAATTGAGAAATCTGATCTGTATGAGGAAATATTTTAAGCAGTTTTATTTAGATTATTTGGATTTAATTACTCATCTTCTATAGGTACAAGTTGTTAAGGTGAATTTTTCATGATGACTTGAAAGAAAAAAGTGTTTCAGTTTGCCAACTAATAACCAGGATACCATGAAAGGAGCAGAGAGCAAATCTTCAAATCACTTCAACAATAGACCTTTTCAAAACTAAGTTTAACAAACATGATGAACCTGGATAAGGCCTAAAAAATTGTTTGATTGGCGTAACATAGAAAAAAAAATAGGTAGGTAGGTCGGATTTTTTTTTCACATACCAGAACACAAAATATATGAGACACATACAAAAACAATGGCACATCTTCACTTTTTCTGTAACACATCTTTTTATTTGTCAATTGAATGTCCTGCAATCCTTTAGAGTACCGAAGTATGACGTCATTTGTTTTACATGGTTTTTTAAAACTTTTTTTTTTGCACACAAAAAATTAAATATTTAGGGTCGGCGGTAAAAATAGGGTCGGTTGGGTTACGCCAATCAAACAATTTTTTTTAGGCCTAAGCGTCCTAACGGGTCATCACACGCAACTGTTGGGTACAGCACTTGCGTGTATTTCACTTTTGCGTAATGCACTTGCAAGTGCTTGTGAATGTACGCGAGCTTATAAGGGCGTTCGCGTACATTCGTATTTTGCTCTGAACATTTCCGATGTTCATTTGAAAAGATCTATTGGGTAAGAGGTGGGATTATAATGTGCCATTCAATGTTTCCCAGAATCAGACAACCAGAAGCACTATAGCTGTACAATCCATAACAACACATAAACATAAAACTGTATGCACCACAAAATTGTCACACACATTTTTGTATCACATATTCTGGGAGTTTCCATAACCTGACCCACATGACACTTTTCTGACCCACTTATGAATTTGGAAACCCTCCACAGAATAAAGCACATGTTTATTCTGTTAAGTGTCTGAATTCATGAGTGTGTCAGAAAAAAGTGTCTCCGATGGGTCAGGTTATGGAAACTCCCACGTAATCCCCCCTCTCGGGTAAGCCCTTGCAGGTTACCATTGTCAAATGACAATTTGGCAAACGCAGACCATGACCTTCAGTTGATCGCTAATTCCATGTTATAAAAATCCAACTATCTTCTCCAAATTCTAAAGCAACAGCAAATACTTTTCGACAAGGCATTAGGGACCAACTGAACGAGCAATGAAGTCCTATAAACATAACTGGTTTCCATTTGTTGTATTCTTCATAAGAAAATTTATATTATTTTATATAATTTGTGGTTTTTGTTAGGTGGCAGAAAGTCTTTGTCATGTTTATAGAATTTACCTACATGGGAATGATTTAAGCAAAGTGTGTATTAATTGACTTTGCCCTCCACTATGGTATTAAATACTTTGATTTGCTGTAAAAACTGAACCAGTAATTCAAAGTTCCCTGTTTATCATAACAGAAATTGTACTCGATATAAAAATTATTCTCCAATTGTCAAGTTCTTTACAACATTAGTCCAGTATTCCGTTGGCTAGATGTATTGAGTTCACAAGACAATTTTTAAGGTAAACAGAAAAAGTGATTCTCTTTGATAGAATTTCAAATCCCAGGTGAGATCTAGTTTGCATTGTATAAAAAAGAGAACATCAGATTGTACTGGGAGATATGAGAATGTATACATTGTTTAGTAAACCATGTTTGTTGGGGTTTTAACTGTGTTCGTAAGATTGATGACTTCCATATAAAAGTTGTTTACCTTGCTAGCATAAAAAGTGTTTTCTTATGAAAACATTCCCATAAGATTGAAATATTGTATCAATTTTGGTAAAGTCCCTCAGGTTTTGTACGTTGTTAATGCATCAGTTTGCCATTTGTAACTTTTAATGTGTAAACAGTTTTGTGAGAAGTTCTGATTTGCTGTAATGGAGTTTTCCAAGATCAGACCATTTTTGTTTGAATATTTTCTTTACCATTACAAACCAGTAAATGAGGAGAAGTATGTAATTATGCATTCAATATCTTCTTTGACCTTAATTATCAACCAGTGAGGTTTTCCTGAGAGTTGCAGTCTGTTCATTTATCATATAAACAAAGTAAAACAGTTTATAGCATGTTAAATGAGACCTGACCTGAAAAGATTTTGATGCATGCATTTAAATTTAAGAGTTTTGTTTATGTGAATAATTTTAGGTCTGGAACAATTTAACCTCCAGTAAAGTGGGTTCCCACATCACACTAGAGGACTCTGGTACCTAGGGTGATAAGTGCAGGTAACAGATCCGGGGTGATCCCTACTCTTTCGACGAGGTCTGCAATTTTTTACATGCTCAGGATTGACTCCACTGACACACAGGACCAACGGCTTTACATGAATCCAAACCATGAGGTGCTGGGCACCTATTGCACATACCTGCACATTCTACGCAATGGGTGGGAGCAAGGAGAAATTCCATAACCATTCTTATGCAATTATGCAATTTCCGACTTTATAGGAACTATTTGAGTATGACCAAGAAACCCAACTCTCACAGGGCTCGAACCAGGACTGCTCGGTCGATATTATACCATGCCGACGGTTCAGCCCCTTAGACCGCTTGGCCACCTCGCCCTTGATGTCAAATGATATCGAAGATTTTCTTTTGTGATATTAACGAAATATTACTTTTTTAACAAATCAATTAAATTTGTGTTTTTAAGTTAATTGAACAGATTGCAATTTTTTTTTTAAATTTTGTTTAATTCTTTTGATACACTGTACTCCAGTTGAATGAATGCCATTTCAAAACTAGAAAAAGAAATCTTTGATTTTCAGGTGACACTTGTGATCAACCAAAAGATTGGATGGATTGTGGACATTTTATGGGCAATATGGTGATTTAGAGTTTGAGTTAGGGATGAATCAGAGGGTGTTTTGAATCAATCCCATAATGCATTGCAATGTGTCTAAACTATACTGTACTAAACTCATGTCAGTACTTAGGGATAAAAAGTGTTCCAAAGGATCAAGAACCACATGACATTTCATGATCATATGAAAAATTCCCCAAGTACTAATGCTTTGTAGGCTAAAATGAGCGTAAAAGTCAGGGTTTTTATGTGTTAAGAATAGGATTTTTGTAGGATCACATGACCCCATTGAGGTGAAATTTCCCTAAACTGGTGCATTGTGGGATTGACTCAATACACCCGCTGGGGATGAATAGTGCAAGTCTCCATTATGAACCACATTGCATTCCAGAGAAGCTGTGAAAGAAGCCAGAGGGTCAATTATTGCTGCCAGCTTATCCATCTTTGACAGGAATACAATATGTGAACTCATCTGATGTGAACTCACTGCAGTTACATTGTTTGGTCAAACTAGAACGTCAAGCTTCGTTTACACATTGCAATGTCTTACCAACATGATGTCCACTGCACATGGAGCAGT
The DNA here is from genome assembly GCA_023653785.1 of Ophioderma brevispina. Taxonomy (NCBI): domain Eukaryota; kingdom Metazoa; phylum Echinodermata; class Ophiuroidea; order Amphilepidida; family Ophiodermatidae; genus Ophioderma; species Ophioderma brevispina. The sequence goes on along the minus strand of JAMKCH010077501.1, from coordinate 31,546 downwards.
AATAGCACGTTTCTTATCAGTTCCAGTGCCACCATCAAGACTATTTGAATGATATAACAACTGTTTCCAAGAAAAAACTGTCAAAATATACTACTTCATACAGATACTTACTCTTATGGAATTTTTTAAAAATAAAAAAGCTTCATGTGTCCTCTTGCAGTTGTCAAACTCCATCACTATATAATTGCATCTCAGCACCGATTTGTGTGCCATCTGAAGGTTGACCAAATCAGCATTGAGATGTCAAATTAGAGTGCAGTGGTATACAAAAGGAGAATCTGGCCTCCAAGCCCCAGGAGAACTAGAAGTCCTTGGTTAGGGGGGTTTACTTATTTTACTTCGTAACTTTCCCTTTATTTGGAAATTTAATTTGTATCTGTGACTTGACGAAGTGGTTCCCTTGATACTCTATTTCTAATGGATTCCTATGAGGCTTGCATGCAGTGGCATACCGAGGCAATCATCGAGAGGGGAGAAATTCCCAAGTCGTCCTGTGCCCGCCAGAGGGGGAAACAATCGCAAGTTATCCTGTTAGTTTCCTCCAATTTCCTCAAATTCTGAACAGGACCAAATGTGGGTGAAGCTCATGCCCAGATTTAGGTTAAAATTGGTCAAAATTCTCCAAAAAGAGATGAAAATGCAAATTTTGGTCCATTTCATCCTGCTTTTTTGAGCCAGGAATGTGAGGGGACTCCCCTTCCCTACCCTCCCCCTTCCCTACCCTCCCCAGTCGGTACGCCACTGCTTGCATACCTCCACCCACTCATCTCGATCACATCCACTACCTCCACTTCTGCCCAACCCTACTCCCATCCCTCCATGCAATTATTTGAGGAAAAGCCCATCTTTAAAAATGTTTCATTCACTCTGACCTGTTGACTTTGACTATTGTACATTCCCTCTCTTCAGAAGAATCCAACAGACTTGGAGAGGAGTTTCCATAGCCTGAACCATCTGACACACTTATGGATTCGGACACCTTAACAGAATAAACCTGTGCTTCATTCCGTGAAGGGTTTCCAAATTCATAAGTGTGTCAGAAAAAAGTGTCAGATGGGTCAGGTTATGGAAACTCCCAACTTGGAGGGTCCACATACATTGATAACCATCCAAACTCCAGTGTATACCATTGCCATAGTGAAGGGGTTAAATCTCTGCATCATGATGGGAGTCAAATAGTGAGAATGTGCTTCAACCACTGATAACGCCAGCCACTTTACTTTGAATCCACTCCCACTGTTGCATTAAGTGCATGCATTTTAATTTGACCTTACATGGTTGCCAAGTTTGCTTCAAAATGCATGATTCTGTAGTCGCATCATTTCAAATGAAATCTTCAAATTCATATCTTCGAACACTGCTGTTTTCTCCATTACAATTTTTCAAGAGCAAAAAATAACTTAAAAGAATTCTACAGACCTATCCTGCACTTTAAAGCTAACACTGATAGTGTCTTTAACCTTCATTTTTAAGCTACTCCTGCAGGGGTGCAAAAAATGCGGGAGCTGGGAGCGCTGCTCCGAGGAAATGGTTGAAAGTCTTGTAGGTGTCTATGTGAACATTGCATGTTGCTCCTGAGGAAAGAACAACTTTTTGCACCCCTGTTAACTCTTGCAAATTTCAAAATATTTTGACTCTTTCAACTGGATCACAAGTGGGGGTGTCTTTTAATTCTAGTGATTCTTAAGAATAGTGGTTTCCAATGGTAACTTCAAATGATCATTAATGTTGAAATGCACACAGAAATCCTGAATTTCACAGCTTGGATGGAGTGCAGAATTGATCTTGGAGGTACTGAATTGGTCCATTAACCCAGCATTTCTATATTTCCCAGTGCAAGCTAGTGGTTCTTCTCCATCACAGTGACATAGCAGCTGTGCATTTACAGACGATCATCTACTCATGAAGTGGACGTCGTTCAAGTTGTACAGGGATCGCCTTGTACCAGCAGAAGTATACCATTCCAGTTGACCTTTGACGTACTTCTCAACTGATGCGATGTGATGTCCAAACTCTAAAAGGGCTAATAATATTGTAAACCAATTGAATATTTGAATCAACCAATTGAATATTTGAGTCAGCTGTGCATCATAGCACCATGTTCAAGAATGAATTCTCCGAGAGGTTATGAGTGGTTGGAGTATGGTCCTGACACATTTCAAGTCAAGAACATCCAAAGTTCATCTTGAAACATAGTCATAGATGTTGATTTTTTTGTGTGTAATATACTGTCGTCAGCAGAGTAAATGGTAGGGACAAGAAAGCAGAACTTTCAAGATTCTTGGGAAGATTTTTCTACCATCAGATACCTGTCTTGCTGCACACTCTCCTACACAAGTCTATTGCTGCCTTTGGGAAGCCATTCCTTCTGCAGTACATTAATTGACAGGAAAAACTCTGTTGAGGTTATCTGTAAGACTTCTCATAAATGGAAAACACTACTCTGTACTAACTATACATAAAGAATTATTCACATCTAGAAGTTTCTAGAGAATACAGAAACAAAAATGTTCATCATTCCATATCTGTTCAGGACATAACTGTGACGTTAGTTAAAGGTGCAACGAGAGATTTTCACATATCAGGTGTCCCTAAAAAAATAAAAAGTACTGATTTTTGCCCTGATGCAAAGCTTTCCAAAAATAATCCCCAACTGAAAGGATTAAGCTGAGAAATAATTCTTTGGTACAAAAATTGTGAAATTTCTAATTTCGTATAGGAGCAAATATGAAATTCAGCCTATGTTTTATATTGAAATATAAGCAAAACAAAATTGCCATTTTTCTCTTTCAAGACATTTCTGTAGACAAATACAAAGTAAGAAATCTATTGAGTGTCTAATCTACATGAAATTACAACTATGACAAAATATTTGGGTGCCTCAAAATCTCTCGTTGCACTTTTAAATTTTGTGCTGTTATGTGGAGGGTCAATGAAATTAATGCTTACCTTGTCATGCTTGTTATAACTGGTTATCCTTTTCTCAAACTCTTAAAAATTTGCTTCCACCCCCCCAACTCTCCCAGAAGTAGTATTCTATTTTGATATTAGATGAAAGGCCACAATTTTCATTCTGTCCTCCTTTTTAGTAGTTATAGGCTGACTCAGATTTTCAGAGGAGGGCGCCCTCAATTTTCAAACAAATAGGAAATCACTACTTAGTCATAAAATTCCGGATCCGGAATTTTGGTTATACACAGTAACCTATGGCACTGTTATACTGCACATAAATGTGTACTGCATGTTCAAATGAAAAATCTGATTCATCTCTAACTTTGGAATTAAACATTTTAGGTAACTATCTTTAGTTCTTGTTGACTATTTTTAATTACTTCACAAACAAATTATATTTTGAAATCTCCGAGTCGGCTTTTAACTATCAATGTTAGCACTGAAATAAATAGGGCTTTGCAACATGCATTATTGCTTCTACATCAAAACAGCAAGTGCGTTTCCTATGAAACTTGGTGAGTGTATGCGAGTGCCAGGCAATCTCCTAAAGACGAACCATTATTGAGGTTTATACATGTGACAAAAATTGTCTGCTTTAAGCAGTTTACAGGCGTTCTGCATCTTGTTTTTTCGTGTTGATTTTTACCTGCTTTACTTCGGGCTCTACTCCTGTAGGCTATGCAAATCATAAATTGTAATGTGAATGCAAGAAGGTCGTAAGGGCAATAGCTGTCATTTGTCAGAAGTTCCCATCACACTATTATGCCAAGTCTTTGGTGAGTGGCTCTTGAAATGGCTCTTCAGGCGACTGTTATCTGAAGAACCATTTTCAAGAGACAATGAAAGATAAGTCATCCTTATGCATGGCGGCACACAGATGTATCACATGACAGCTATTGCATTTATGACCTTCATGCGCTTAGATGAGGAAATATTTTCACAATCTTTACAAGTGTATTGTTTTGGCCTTTTGAGCTCTTTTTAGGGGCTAGGGGCTTTTTGGCCCCCAAGTTGGTCACAGCCATGTTGGCCCCAACCCCCCATCCCCCTACCCTACCCCATGGGCCTGAGCAGGGCCTCTAGTTCTACAGAGAATCGCAAAAAAATAATCTGCATTTAAAGGCACTATCAGTGATTTGCTAAATCAGAAAAAAAATCACATTTCTAATAGCATGTCTCAACTCTCAAACCGGTCTGCCACTATATACACCACAGGCACACAGAGCCATCAAGAAGTGGCAGTTTGAAGCCACACCCAAATGGAAAAATGTACAAACTCTGTTGTTATTAGTATTATTTAATAGCTGTCTTTGCATGTAGTCAGTGAAAATTATAGCCCAAGTTGAAGGGATAAGCAGTGATTTCTTAATCTGGAATGTTTGGGTAGGGAGGGATGTGCGGCCTGATGATTGAACCACAACCCTGAAAATATACCAAAAATGACCCAGATTTGGCTACCATCATTATACCTGCTTTGGTGGAGGTTTTGGGGCAAAGCCCCAGAAGCTGAGAGAAAACTTAAATTTTATTTTTAGCACTATTTTTCACAAATGTGGTATGTAAGCATCCGGGGTAAGCATTCTTCATACCTGATTGACCACTGTAAAATATTCTTGCAACAGAAATGCAACCCTTTCTTAAACCAATTTTCAAGAAAAAGGGACCGTTAATTATAACGAAACGGCTGAAAATGACTCACTTCTCAGCTGCACATCCATGCACCCCCTTTTCCACTAAGAAAACTCCCCCCCCGCCCCTCCCCCAGACAGATACAGGACAAACTCGCATTCATCTCACCACATTGAACCCCACACAACTCACCCACCCACCCAGAACCAGCTATGGTGATTTTCCTTAAAGTAGTTTCATAGAATAATACTTATCCCTGATATATAAGCTAATGTAATCAATTTCAATTTTTTTTATCCTCTCACATCACTGCTGCTTATCCCTTTAAAGATTTCTTAACCAGTTTATACAATTTTGCGCATCATCTTCAAGTAGTTTGAATTTTGCGTGATCTACTAGCTGTTATGGGAAACATTGTTTTGTGAAGTAGATTCTGTACTTTAAAGCTTGCACAGTTGAGTAAATTTCTGTTTAACACTCATATCAACCAAACTCATATTATGGACAATGCATTACTTATCTGTCTGAATGGCTACATGTAATAATAATTGTGAATAAAAAATCAAGAAAGCAGTAAGCACATCTGTCAGCCAGTCCATGGCATTGCCAATTTAATCTTGTTTTCAGCCTTCTATACAGTGCAAGTGTGAAATTTTGACCACCAGTCATGCTACTGGAGCATAGGTTGTGGCAACCGTTCCAGAACGGAGCTATTCTTTATATTGAGTGCTGACCACAATATCATTAGCGATTTATTCCGTAATGTTATCAAGGATGTTATGCAAATCTGGCACACCAATCCTCGCTGGTCTTGTGGTTAGGTAGCTGACATCATGATACAGTGGTCTCGGATTTGAATCTTGCTACTGCCTCTTTTAATTAAAAAAATTTTCATTATTTTTAAGGTTAGAAAAAAAAAGTCCAAAAAAGAATCAATAGCTGCCTTTTGAGGTTTAGTGCGGGAGACCTGCTCCATGGCCAAAAACTACCACGTGCTCTATACAGTGGCATAACCAGACCTTTGCAAGGGGGGGGGGGGGGGGGGGGTGGGTGGGTGAAGGGGTGCTGAGGCTTTTCTGAACCGTGTTTTCTGAGGGGGTGAATTTGGGTCCTCCATAGACACTGTAAAAAGACAGGGGCAGGCAGGGTGCTGAGCAGGGTCCCGTGGACTCCCCCCCCCCACACACACATTCCTTGAGTCGGTGACGTCAACATGTTCAGACAGCTATTTTCCGCGCGTGTAGATTTGCATACCACCTTTATACACACCGTGTGCGACATCAGTGCTTTATCTGATTACGTGTTGCAATGAACACTGACCTCACGGGCACTGGAGGTATTACACACTATAGTACACTAATGACTTTTACATGCCAGTTGTGGTAAAGTGATGGATCAACTTTTTATGAAATATTAGTTTCTGAAATTTATTAGAAATTCTGCAATTTTGCCTCCAATCTGAAGGTAGGCCTAATTGCTAAAACATACTGACATCTTGTTAAATTTGGCCAAATCTACATTCTGATGCCGCTATGGGTCCCATATGTGAAAAATGTATCATGGGTGACGTTTCAAGGCCTATTCTCGGCCTTGGGAGACCTGAGATGTCTATATTAACAGTAGTCCGAGCTTTACAAAGTGCTCTAGTTTTTCGCGTTACCCCCTCAGTACAACAAAACAACAAACACCTTTATTTGAAAGATAATGAGATTTAAAGGTGCCATGATCGATTTTGAGGCACTCAGATATTGTCATAATAGTAACTTCCATCTAGATTAACACTTACCTTGAGCTCTTACCTTGTAATTGGCAACAGAATGCCTTAAAAGAGAGAAAAAATGTGATTTTGACTTGCTTATATTTTATATAAAACATAGGCTCAATTGCGTATTTGCTCCTATATGAAATTAGAACTGTCACAATTTTTGTAGCCAAAGAAAAATTTCTCACTTCTACTTTCAGATGGGGAATATGTTTGATCGAAAGCTTTACATCAGGCAAAATCAAATTTTCACATTTTTTAGGCACCTGTTTTTGAAATCTCTTATTGCACCTTTAAGACAATGATGGTTGTGGTTGAAATATTTGGTGGCAGGGACAATTCTAGGCCAAAAAATGCATTTTGGGATGCAATTAAGCACTATATTTTTAATTTATTAAAAGTAAAGATATTACAATCTCATTTTATGGTATCCTTTTATTGTTGGTATAATGGTTTATACTTGCATGAGGGTTCAGGTAATACTCAGTGTGGAGACGTGATCAAATGATGTTTTTTAGGAAAAAAGGTGAGTTGGGGTCTAAAATTCTAGACCCTTTTTTTTATATATTGTATAAAACAAAATCTAAATATAAATGGTAGTGATTGATATTATTGCTATCATTATTAAAATTGTTTTGCTAAGAAATTACAAGATCTGATTTTCTTAATTTTTTAGCTCAAAAATGATTTTTTTGACCCCAAAAAAACACCCCTGCCACTAAAGTTTTTGACCACAAACCACAATTTAAAAATTAAGTACTAATCTTTTGAATGAAGTGGTTGCCGGTTTGTTGAAAAAAACGAGGGGAAGGGGGGTTGTCGACATTTGGCTTCCCAAACCGCTCCACTATATATCCCAGGGCCATGATATCTCAATTTAGACAATGCCATTGGTTCAAAATCTTGGTGAAAAATTTTGAATTTTTTTATATGTATCAAGCAATATTTGGAGAGTTAAAGGGACATTTCGTGATCCACAGCCTCGTCCCCGACTTACCTAAAAAATGTGAGATTTTTATACGTCTGAACCGTTTATAGCCTTAGTAATCCATGCGTGCCCAACCTTACGTGCAAATTCGGTCGCATCTGTAAGAAATTCGCAATTTTGTATTTTCTGTCCGTAAACGGACAGAAATTACAGCACAGTAGCCTATGGGGCCGTGGGAAACGAACAATTGCTCATAACACAAAACCGCAAAGTCGGGATCAGCTCAATTTTGAGAATAAGCTTTTCTTAAGGATACCTAATGATCAATGAATAAAACAGAAGGTCCTGAAATCACGAAATGCACCTTTAACTGAAAATGTAATTTTAAAATTTTATGTATAAATAATAGATGAGGTTGAATATGGACCATGAGAACACCCATGACAAGCCCACATCTAAGTGCCCAATTCGGTTGGTGGGTTGTAGTTGCTGCAATTAGTGAGCTGCTGTATTGAATGAGACTTGGCTGCCATTGTCTGCAACCTGCAATCATTTGCAGCTTCATTCAATTTTAGTAACTCCCCAAAAATATCAAAGAAATTACAAACAGAAAACTAAGCAGGGATACGAAGTGCATATCACAAACCAATTTGGGTGCTTTGATTCTCAGCTTTGATGTTGGTCATTCCCACATATGACCTCGTTCTAAAAAACAAATCAGAAATAACCCTTACAGATGAGTTGATTCTTCAGCTCCACCGGCTTTGGAATTATTACTCCTTGTCCTGTCCTTGATAACATATAAAAAAATTCAGAATTTGTTGTTCACTTTTATGTGTGAACCAATGGCGATGTCTAAAATTGGGATTTCTCCTCTGCATTTTAAAATCTTTTAAAGCCTGTCCTCTATTGCATTTTACCGTAATTGCATTTTGTCCCACAATAAAAGCCAAAAGTCAGCCTGCCCAAAAGTGGCCTATTTAGCCATAATATTTATTTGAGCAACCATCAAAATATATGCATCAAACATATATAAGGAAAGTAATTTGAAGAAAAAGACACAAAAAGTGGAAGCCCATGGATTTTTACACAAAAAGTGTATTTTTTTCCAACCTAAGTTTACTAAAATCATGTTTTTTGGTGCTTCATACCAGCCTATTAAGACAATAACAGAGGCGTAGCCATAAGGGAGGGGGCACAGGGTCATGTGCCCCCCCCCCCCGATAATCCGATAATGCATGTTTTGTAAGTACATGACAAAAATAATAATGATAGTGCCCCATTGGGAGGAAACATCCCAGTGATATTCATGAATTTGGTGACAGCTATAAAGGAAATGCTTTAAAAGCTCAATCACCAACATGCTCTCTTTATACAACCCCCCCCCCCCACACACAGGGCCGTAGCCAGGGGGGATCGGGGGTGCGACGCACCCCCCAAAAATGACAAAGTCCGCTTTAATGATGTTGAAGGTCCGCCTTGTCATGTTAATGGTCCTTTTTGTTAAGTTAAATTTTGCGGCTTGCCTAAAATGATGTTTGTTTTAAAGGTTGTGATACATGGCATATTAAAGACTAAGCAGCTGTTAATCCATTGCATTACGCTGGTTGGTGTCCTTATACTGTTTTCTCAACGGTGGCGAGGATGTCCCCATGTACCCCCCCCCACTGTCTTCAGAATTTGGATCCGAAGTTGATAAATTTTGGGTCACCTGCGAGCGCAGCGAGCCCCAAAAATTGGTTTGTGTATCCAAAGGTCCGCTTCTGGCAAGTCCGCACCCCCCACATAAATTCCTGGCTACGGGGCCTGGCACAACACGCACATAAGTGTTTCCCCTGTATACTTCGTAGACGTTTTGATGTGTTATTTTTTATCACAGCACCAAAAATGTTTTTGTTGGCAATTTGAGGTCAAACCATCACTTAATTATTTTGCACTCTCATCAAGTGACCACTACCCACAGCTAGCCTCACAGGTAGGATAGAAAGCTTTACCCAGAGTTCGAGAAAGAAATCAAAGAGCCCGTGGGGGTGCACCCCTAAACATGGTGACGGGGATGTGGCGCACTATTGACCTTTTTTTAACCTGCTGTCAATGAAAGAGCCAAAGAACAAAAAAAAAACCCCCCCCCTTTTTTAACCTGCTGTCAATGAAAGACCCCCCTTTTTTAACCTGCTGTCAATGAAAGACCCCCCTTTTTCTTTACTCTCAATTGATGCCGCCCATTTTTAATCAGCAACTGAATGACCCCCTTAATTTTTTCTATTTCATGCTCTCACAGAAGCCCCTTTTATGTTATAACAATAAAACTGGGTTTGAATGGTTAGAATTTGGCCGAGAATGACCACCTTTTTAAATAAAATGTAAGAGGCTCAGTGATTGACCCCGTTTTGCATCCTCCTCACCCAATGACCCCCTTTTTTCCTTAAAGTTTCTCAGCGAATTCCCCCTACTTTGAAAGCCCAATCTGCACATCCCCCTCGTCTCACTTTCATATATATTATGAGTGCCCCCCCCCCCCCCCCGGGCAAAAGAGAGGGTGTGCAGAATTTTTAATTATGGGAAATCAATACATGTCAGAAATTTTTTATTCGGGATGTGAAGTTGTTCAGTGATACCATTTAATGTCAGAAAGTTTTAATCCATAATACCACAATTTTGTGATCTGCAGAACTAGTATTCAATTGTTCTCGCATTAGCTTCTCTTGGTCCACCAGCAGCTTTCATAAATGTAAAAGCCTTTAGCCACACAATAATTTTGGCTGGAACATTTCTTTTTGATAGATTGATTCAGGCTTGATTGACACTTGGCGTCACAAAATGTCAATCACTTATCACCAGTGGCGTAACGGGCCTACCCGCTCTGATGGGGCAAATTTCCCAGTCTTGGGAAATTTTCCCTCTCAGGGGGGTCAAAAGGCCAATTTTTCCCGGTGAGAGGGCTAAAAAACGGCTGATTTAGCATGATTTTTGCAAATTTTTCCCGCCCAAAGTCAATGGGTGGGGGGTGGGGGGCCCAACCCCTGGCCCCCCCACCCCACCCTAGCCCCCCCCCCCCCCCCACCCCCCGCCTGTTTACGCCACTGCTTAATCACACAGGCACATGTGACACTTGGTATCGCTTGGTCTATCCTAGTTCGCATGCAACGAAATAACGAGCAAATCAGACGGCATTCTGTAAGCTTCTGTAATCGGATGACTTTTTCGTTATGGACCGCCCAATTAAAAACGTTCACACGTAGAAGTTCCCCTTTTACTCAGTATTTGTATAATCCACGTGGCGTGATACCAATTCATTGGTCTTCCAAGAATCTACGTAGAGATAGAGACTGTGATTATTTTAACACTCGTTATTGTTATGATATTTTAATTGATTGAAATTATTTCCAAGGGTATTTTATTCGAATATCACCAAACAGGCACACTGAAGATTTTAGTCCTGGCTACGCTGCAGGCATAAGAGCACTTTGTATTCAGTATTCAGTATATGTTTATTGCATCACCAACAAATCGGTACAGTCAAATAATAATAAATGAAAACATCTAAACAATAATATCTTATACGCTACGGAGAGTAATACATGAATAAAAATTAGACGTAATATAAGTTGCATATACAGAAATAAAGATTAAATATCATATGGACCGAGATTCAAGGCAGATTAACAAATTTTGCTAACTGTAAAAAGATGAAATCATAATCACACACGCCAGAATAGAAGGAAAATTCATGATCAGAAAAATCATCAATATTTTGAATTTCTCGCATGTCACATAAAGACAGTTTTGAGCGTAAATCATTATAGAAAGGACAGACCATAATAAGGTGAAATTATCGCACAACATTTAAGTTGCATATTTGCAAAGAATCGATCTTGAGGTTGAATTTTTTTGGACAATGGCGACCTTTTTCAATCATTTAGAGATGGTAGCTTTATCCTTACTTACTGAATGAAGTTCTCAAAGAACGTTTAAACATGCTTTGAACGTTTCAACATGCTTTGATAGCGCCCCCTATAGTCCAGCGTAAGTCTAACGTCCGCGCAACCATCTTTGATTGTGTATTTTTTTCTTGGAAGAAGATTTTCTATCTTCCGTCATCATGAAGTTAATAAGGTATTTTCTTCTTATCAATAATTATAATCAATTATCAAATCAATTTTTTTCAATTTGGTGATTATGTCACATTAGAAAAAGCCGCCGAGTTGTGTAAATTAGATCGAAAACGCCAGTGGGTCCTCCGGATCATGTGAATGACACGGTACTTGGGATAACGAACACCCGGGGATACACAGCGAAGGCGAGACAATCAAAAATTGTTGAAATGCATTTTTTGCTTATAAATAAAAGATGACTATGCAATTTTCTTCTTCGTAACCACTTTAATGGATGAGTTAGTATTCTGCCACACAACAGCAGATTCCTTCAACCATGTCAACATGCAGTTTATTCACTTACGTCGAGGCTGCCGAATTTATAGGATAGCATGAATAGCTATGTGACAAAAAATTTTCAAAGTTTTTAAAAAAAAAAAAAAAAATGTTTTCCATAAGAAAGGTCTTAACATAAGCTTCGCAATGACAACCAAGATGAAATTTTACAATCAAATACTAAGTACAATTTAGCGAAAAACAGACACGCTCTTGGGCTAAAATTGTGTCTTTAAAAAGCATAGATAGAATAAATCAAAATTTCAAAATTAATTTCATAAAATAACAAAATTGGGTTTTCCCTGTATAGATATTACTATCCCGTGTTATATGAACATGTCAACCACATCTACATCTCCTCAGATGAAAAATAGTGAAGCTTTTTGAAGAAAAGATTTGGAAAAGCAAGCCTCTACTTACCATTCAAACTTGCCGCCAGTAAAAACAGAAGCAGAAGTGTTGCTCTACCCACAAAAAACTCCCCTACCCCATTGCATTTTGGGAGTGCGAGTTGCCAAACGCTTATAATTTTTCACCTACTCTGCATGTCACAAAATGTGTATCGTTGCCCATTGTAACAAGCCACTGGGCTCTCCCATTGTATAATTAAAATCCGGCCGACCCATGCAATGTTTTCGCTGGTAACAGATAACGAAAACGAACGAGTTGTCCAGTGTGCAATTTGAATTTAAAATTAAATATTGCATACAAAAATCTGCTATGTCAATATTTATTTGCATGCAATTCCTTAATTTTGATTAGCATTTTGAATCTAATGAAAGTTATTCATTGTTTTATTGTATTTCATGAATTGTTACCATTAGATAAAATCATTGGAAACTAAATTGTCATCAAAATGTGATCAAATAAAGACTTTTTTGTTAATTCAGGTAAGGATTTCTGATGTACAACTATTTATTTCTTCACTTTCCAACTTTTAAATTGGCTGAAAGTTCATCTATAGACCAAAACAAACAAATTAAAAGCACTTGCACTGTCATGTTCCCCCCCCCCCCAAAAAAAAACAAACTTTGCTTGAGTTGGCCCCTCCACCAGCAGCAGTTCAGAACCCTCATGCTTCTGGAAACCAACTGGCAAGCTGCATGTTCATTTTTAGGTTTTTCAACTTGCAATCCCGTGGAATAATTTGTGGTCCCAAGACCAACCTTCCAAATGTTTGGTAAGGTCTATCCTACTATTAGTCAAAAATCAGGGACCTTCATTTTCCACGTGTCCCATGAATTTACAAAAGAATAGCTTGGTGCGTAATTAAGATAACCTGCCCAATTAGATTGGATATTGAGGTAAGTAATATTTACTTGTAGACCTAATTAATTTATAATTAACATTAGACCCACCATCAGGCTTTAATCATCTACCTTCGTAGAATTGAATCGGCTGTTGGGGTTTGAGGCAATGTTGGATTTTCACATTTTATTGTTTACTGAAAATATGCAAATGACCATTAATCTGCACAAATAATGATGATACAGTGCATGTATTACTTGCATCCCCCAATTTTACCCACATACTAAGTTTTGTCCAAATTTGGCCATTGGGATCTGTAGAAGTTCACATTTATATAAGAAACCGTTTCAAGCAAATATGCAAATGCACTCCTTAATATGCCAAAATCTTATGACAAACAGTACATGGGTATTACTTGCATGCACCACTACTACAGTACCAAAGTTTTTGTCAATTTCAAATAGTGGGACTCTGATATAAGTTCACCTTTTAGTTATAAGCAGTACCTTGTTTTTGAAAGCAGTGTGAACAAACCCACACATCCGCTAATTATCTTTGAAATCCTCATTGGCATGCCAAAGATTTAGTAAAAAATCCATTCATTCAATTTGGCAACAGGAATTATGAAAAATCATATCAGACTTTTAAAGGCCGACCAGAGATTTCCCATGAGGGCGCCCTCAATTTTTTTCAAACAAATTGTGTTTTTCTTGCATGTACATAATGCGTGTCCACGTATATACTAATCACTGTGTGAATACTAAGGCTCAAATCGAAGTTCTTCAGATAGAAATCACATCTTTGTAACAAAATTCGGATCCGGAAATTTTGTTATACACAGTATCCTATGTGCAATGCTATATACACATACACGTTTACTGCATCAAAACGAAAACTCTGACTCACCTCAAACTTTGGATTGACAATCTAGTGACTATCTTTAGTTCGAATGACTATTTTTAATAAATATTTAAAAAAATTATATTCAGAAATAAACTCTGAGTCAGACTTTAATTTGGACCCTGTACGATGTTGAGAAGGGTGAAACACTCAATTTTGCATATTTTTTCATATTTTTTTCCTATTTTGTAAACAGGCTGTAAAACCAGGCCACAAAAAAATTCAGATCTTTCCTGGACTTTAATATGTAATGGACACATTTCCTGTCAATTCGTGCACATAACAAGCGCATAGCGTTAAGTCCTTACGGCTGGGGTCCAGGTTATTATTTGAGCTCTATGGTGCAATCTGGCCTGTTTTTTATTTAACGCTTTTTTGTGTAAATTTTAAGGCCATAATTTCACAAATATAAAAATATTACTATACTGGCCATGATTCATGCCTGTAGTTAAAAATGTCCAGTTGGAAACGTAGACACAATGTATACATATAATGTAAGCATTCAGTCACTTGAAATTGTCATTTGAAATTGATAACATTTTTAAAGTGTATTTTTATTGTAAATGACAATATTGTTTTTTTCTTTAAAATCAAAATTGCCAAACTATTTTCTTTTCTGCTGTTTTTTTAATAGAAAACAATCATTTCCACTAAAATATATTGTTAATAATCAAACATATAACTCTTGTTTCTTCATTCCAGCTACCGCTCCCCCGGCCCCCCACAATAAATGTAAAATGAAAACTCAAATTTTCCAGCCCCCCAGCCCCCCCCCTCCCCCCCCACCACCAGTTTCTAGCTAGCCATCAGATCAGCTGATTTTAAATAAACAAACCCCTAGTAGCACAGTGGAATAGTCCAAGTGGTTGAGCCACAGCCCGGGGAGGTGAACCTCAGGTCAAGTGGTATTATGCGTTTGTTAGTTACCATTGTTACAGTTCTGACCGGCTCCACATATTGATTACAAGGCTACAGTAGTGTACATTTAACTCTTTGAGTGCTACTTTTCATCATGGAGGTACTGTTTTCATGGATCTTTTTACATTTAAAAAATAAACCTTTATTTTTTTTATTTATTGAGTTTTTCATTGATAATAATGCTTCAATAATGTATTTTTTATATTTAAAACAAATTGGATGGTGGAGCATCATTTTGAAGAAAACTTGAATGCATTTCTCAAGCTGAAACTCACTCAAGGGTTAATGATGAAAATAATGAGCTACTGCTGAAAGTCGGGAGTTCGCAACATGGGATAGCAGGACGGGCTGATCTGTGGGTGATTATCACTGTATTGTTTGTGAGTGTGACTGATGTCATAAAAGGCAAACACATTATAATAATTATCTGAGAACTGGTGGTTTTCCCCTCCCGATGTTTTTCTTTAACCATCAAACTTCTACAATTTGATCATACTTGCCGACTTTACCCAAATTAGCCTGGTACTCTTGGGTTTGAGGATATATTTTTCAAATGGCTATCATAATGGCCGCTGCTTCCGATTCTGACGTTACACAAACCTATCTGTTGTTTGGAACTCCATTGTGCACAACATTAACGTTCATTTGAGTCAAAAAGGAGTAGCAAGCCTATCATTTTTTTTTCAAAAACCCGAAAAAGGGTACCAACCTTATACAACTGCAGAATGGCAAAAAAAAAAAAAACCACAGTAGTATAGTGCTATAACAAATCAAACACAGTCCTCTTCATCAGGCGCCAGTTTCTGCCTTTGGTACATTCATTAGAAACATACATCGGAAAAGGATTTATGCTTGTCTCAGAGATAATGTCGGCTTAAACATGGCCGGCTAGTAGTACGGGACTTTTTTGATAATTCTGTGTCGATAATTTTATGACAGAGAATCAAAGGCATATTTGTGATGTTTGCATCTACAATGCAGATTAGCTTGACCTAACAAATTAGGATGGTTTCCCGATATGTTACTGTGCTTTGGTGAAAACTTTTGAGATCATATTTTAATGATTTTTTCGTGTAGGGATTGTCAGTGCTCCGATGCTGGACTTCCGAAATTGGCCCGAGAAAATGCATAGCAGGATTTGCGATGCATTTGCAGAAATGGCCTCGCATTATCTCGAATTTGCGTCGCATTTTGCGATGCGATACCGTGGAATTTTGCACGCTGGAGTTGTGGACCATTGAGCCAGTATGTTTCTTCGACACGCCGATGTCAAATTCCCATTGTGCAAACATATGAGAACTTCGGAGTGTTTGTGCATTACTAACTGTGTTAAAAAGGTCACACGTGTCTTTAGAACTAACCCACAAAGCGGACCCACGTGGCAACGCTCTCGTGACGCATTTTGGGAAAATATTTTATTAATGAGCTTTGCATTGCTTTAACTATCCTATCTCAACAATATAAATGCCTGACTATGTTCATTAATGTTCTAGGCTCATTTAATATTCGATGATGCCTTGGGGAAATTAACGACAGAGTGTAATTTTTCGGGGTGTATTTTCCCTAACGGCTTTCCATGGGCTTGGGCTGTAACTATACCACCAGTATGTAAGATTAACCTGGTGCCCTGTGCCCTTGGGCTTCGGCTTATTGCTCTTGGTGATAACACCCATAGTCCGCAAGGAACCAGCGAGCTGTAATGCAAATTTGATCAATTGCGCAAGCAAGGCAATACTGCAATAAGATTAATCTTGATCACCCCCCTCCCCTCGGGACCACCCCTCGGCCCCCAATGATTTCCCGCTGCACAATTTATGCTAGGGGGCCGATGGAGTGATCAAGATTCTTCTTCTTGCCTTGTCCCCCTCCACCACCAGCATGTTGAATTAAAATGGCGTATTGTCGCCCAATTTTCTTTCGATATACGTCAACTTTTATCAGCTACCGCTACATTTTTATATTTTATACAACTGGCACAAAATCAAACTGAAAATAAAGGTGGTAAACAAGAAGGTGGTTGGATATTGTCAAGGTTTTCCTGCAGCCAACGGGCAGCCAAAGCTAGAAGTACACGGGATCTATAACCCTCTTTGTCACAGTACCTTTTACAAGATACGTACTATAAGCGTGATGCGCGTAAATGTGATCGTGCCATATATTGTTAAGCCCCGCCCCTTCTGGATGGCGCGTGTGTACCTCTTGTAAAAGGTATTTTGAAAATAGTATACCACCGCAGTGAAGGCTTGGGTCTAGCCTGGGCAGGGTCTAAGAGGGGTAGGGGCAAAGTAGTGAAGTAGTGTTTCTTTTTTCGGAAGTTCTCTCGAATTTATATTACTGGACAGTTTTTTGGCGGGGAGTGAGTCCGGCCCTCTAATTAAATAGTCCAGTCTTCAGTTTTTGATGGGGAAATAAAAAAAAGAAAAAAACTAAAAAATCAATAAAATATGATATTTATTATTTTATTAATACAACAACACACACAACCACCACACGCACACTACCACAACACAACACTACAACAACACAACATACAACACACACAACGCATCACATATAATCTCCACCGCATACAACCCACACACCACGGGTTGCCCATTTTTTAATAAGTTTATCATAGCCGATAGGCCTATAAAAACTCATCTTACTTTTGTTCAACAACCTGTTTCATTTCACGCCAAGGAGGCAAACTTAAACATTTTTCTTTCGGCTTTAGAAAAATCAGTTGTGAGCCTAAATATCTGTGTGAATGATCGCTAATAATAGCTCATATATCAGAATGACTCCAATTTTGTTCAATCGACATCGTGACACTTGTGCCAAGCACGTGATTCATGCCCAAACTTCACGTTCCGCCCAAACCCAGAGCTGCGGTCGCTCCGTGTGAACATCCGGTTGCCAGAAATTTCACACAAGGTAAAGCACCCGACGTCCAGTTTATAAAAACAACCGTACAGCACATCGACATGGTAAGCCCACCAAAAAACTTTGTGTGATGACCATTAGGATTGCTTTTGAAGCAGATCATGACATATATGGTAGAATAATGTTACCTCTATTGGGAATAAACCATTCGAATACCATTGTCTCGGACGTATTTCATGCACACATTCGAGAATCAAACGACGATTCAATGCAAGTCTAGAGTACTTTTTTTCGGCCATCGTCTTCGACCCCGAAATCGGTCACTTTCAACCCTCCGATTTTGATAGAAACCTTCGGATCTACCATGTGTCAGTCTCTGTTGTAGAATATTTTACACGTACATATTAAAAAAGCAGTTTTTATGAAAATACTAAACAAACTTTCAATGAAATATCGCAAAGGTGAACACTACTTGAATTTTCGACAATAGCTGGCCGGCTGTCTTAAACGGATTCTTGGTCTGTCTCTGTGCCAATTTTCATCACCGTGAAATGAGGTAAACGCAACACTCGGCGGGTGCCTGATTTCTGCTAACTTTAGAAAACAAAAGTGAATACCCTATTTTAGAGTTGTGGACCGAAACAAGATTTCCTTTAAAATTTCCTATTACAAGTTATGTTATGTCAAATTAACCTATTTCCTTTAAAATGTATAATTTTTTTTTTTTTAAATAAGACAAAATTTATTTGATTACACTTGAAAGTTTGTCTTTACGCATCTTGTAAACCCAAGATGTGCCGCCAGAATCCAAGAGGCTGCCAAAATCCAAGAATGGCTGCCATGCATTGAAATGTCAAAAATAACATTTCAATGTTCCTGTAAATAACTATTATGTTGTGTCCAGGTTTACACTGTTTCCAGAAGGTTAAAGTAAATTCCCCTATGGGCTTTTTTCCCAAATCCAAGATGGCCACCAAATTCCAAGAATGGCTGCCAAGTAATTACAGAAATGCCTTGATATATACATGTATTTTCAATGATTGAATAAGTAAACCAATATGTTTTTCTCCCAGAGTCTTTCAGAATGTAAAGGAAAGTCCCAGATGGCTTCCCAATCCAAGATGGCCAACCAAAATCCAAGGTGGCTGCAAGTATTACCGAATGCCTTGTATTTACCTGTATTTTCAATATTGACTAGTAAGCATATGTTATGTCTCCAGATTATTTCCAGAAGGGTTAAAGTAAATCCAAGATGGCTGCCAAGGGATTGAATTTAGTATTCTGTTCTGCCACACGTAAATTCGCCCTTTAGCATTGGTTTATTCCGTTAACTTGTCCGAATTCGTAGCCTGTGGGCAGAATACTAATTCTTTTCCCCCCAAAATCCAAGATGGCTGCCCTGTAGTACAGAAATTGCATTATTTTGCAAAACATAATAATTTGTATAATCTTCATCCTATGAATTGAAAAAATAAACCAATATGTTATGAAACTGTCTCGAGTGTGTTATTGAAGGGTAAATACAGGTTTACTACATTTTTGTATCAAAATTACAGTATGCTGACAGTGACATAAGCTTGTAATTTATGATGTAACTGTGCAATGGGAAATTTTCAACAGTATTATTTTTAATGTTTCATTTCGAAGGTTTATTTTTGGCATAAACATTCAAGATGAATTTGTGATTGAATTCACTGGTTTAAAATATTTAGAGGAAGGTTTCCACTTCATGACTGGTCACACTTAGAAAACAATAACAGGATGTTTCAAGTATTATATTTTATAACCTTATTCACAATCAACCTTAAGCATATAAATATAATAGGCTATAATAAATGAATAAATACCAACAAATAAATACACGCACTTGAAACCTGTTTATACAATAGCAGATATTTTCAAATAACCATTATCCACAATAAAATTAGCAAAATGGCCCTCTAAGACGCCAATCGGGAATCGGTATCATGGTCACGTGACCACGGAGTAGCAGACAGTTGTTTTCACTTGTTTGGTATGACCATTTCGTATCCAAAATCATCGTAATTATGAATAGATTTTTCCCCAAAACTACATGTTTATATGCTATAAATATTACAAAAGTCTCAGAATTCATTTGAATGAATAAAAGATGGTATATAATGATACGGCACTGTAGCTTGGGGTAATTTTGCTCGCTATCGGAGAGGCGTGATTGTATGTGCATGGTATTGTATTCCGTGTAAATTCCGTGTACACCTGTATTAACATGCACTTTTGGCGATCGAATAAAACCAATTCGCAATCGATCAATTTCTTCTTTCCAATTTCACATTTTAACTAACAAATAACAACCAAATAATATCATCATAGCTAGAAAAGTGAATCTTAGGTCACCGTCACTGGAAGAGAGGACGACTTTGACGATATTTAAGGTCCAATTTTCCCTCGGGAAAAGAGGCCAAACTTCAGTCGACCGTGCGTATTTTTGCATGACTTCTGACTGATCGGCTGGCCAAGATTTTCAAGATGGCCGACCTTGTACGTCATCAAACGTGTACTGTTTCTAAAAAATAGCTCAAATACGTAAATAAACACGATTTTTGGGGGGTTCCCCCACAGCGATCTTTCTCGATCGGCGACCGAACTCGGCCGGAGTGACAAAACGAAAACGAGGCTGTTTACATTTGCCGATTGGCGGTGAATGGGATTTGTCACCTACCTACATGAATTCGTCTATGCTCTGACTAGACACTCCGTATTTGGTGGTTTTGTACTAGGTCAGAGATGAAGTATATTCTGTTGGTCGCGTTGTTGATTTGGCACACTCACTGGGGGGCCAGCACTGGAGTGAAACTTACTATTGATAGTCTATGGAATGTTGAAAGTTTCTCATATTTTATCTTATTTTTGATCGGATCGAAAATATCTCTTGATATATAGCTGCAGATATCATTGCTAATGATATATTTATGTACAAAGAAGTCATTTAAGTGAGTAATTTTGCTTGTAAAGCCATGAATTTTGTTTTAGACTCAGCTTCCAGTCCGCCTGTTATAAATATCAGTCGGACTGGGCTTAAGTGTCCTATCGCTCGTGGCGAAGGAGGACCTCTCAGACGAAATCTCTAATATTTTATTCAATTCGTGCAATACTTTTACCAACCTGTGCGATCTTTTCTGTTTCCTCTCACCCTTTGTATCTAAGTAAACGCATCTGGAAGTGTAATATATTTAAACAAATGTTGTGCACGCTAACTCCCGATTCGAATGATCACACATGTTTTTGGCATTCTCCATTGTTGTTCTAACAAAAATTCAGTTAGGCGTGGTGGACACGCGCTGCAGTGGTGGGGAAAATGTAGCCCAATCATTGGTTTCTATTGTGTTAAAAAAACACAGCTCCCCGAGTCCTTCTTAAAATGGCGCTTTGAGCGAACTATTTGATGGTCAAAAGCATCCCCATTTGGGCGTGTAAAGCAACTTAGCAACCTCAACAGCGGCGGCGACAGGTGTGATCTTAGCTGAGTCTCTCCATCATTTGACATATAACGCAACGGAAGGGCGTTTGTGCTGTGAGTCAGCGCGACGGATTGTGTTGCAAGATAGGCTGCATATGTGACGTCAAACTTATTAACGATAAACAAAATGTCCGGCGTTTCTGCATTAGGGGGCAAATTCCCGGGAATTTTCAGAGCGGAAAATTTCCCTGGAAATTGTGGGATTTAACGGAATTTTAGGGAATTTTAGGAACTTTCGGGAATTTTCAAACAATCTTTTGGAATGATACACTATAATCTATGAGGTCCTTTTGTTCAGATTAGGATTATTACTCTACAGGTAACAACCAGTGGAAATGCTACAGAAGAACACAAGCAAAAAACAGCATGTTTTAAAACAGAACATAACCATCAACTCTTTACAAACACATACAATGTTTGGGTCAATTTGTTTCTATTCTATCACTCACTGGTCTTTGTTTAACTTGTATCCTGTTAACCACCCACCTTGAGTTAACCTTAGATTAAGTGAGAACTTATATTCAAAATTAACTTTAACATTACATGGTTTTTACTGCTTCCTGTAACAAGCATGAACATTTTCAGTGGAAATTTCAGCCATGGGGGGGGGGGCACCTGCCAGCCCCCCCCCCCCCCCCCCCCCCCAAATGAACTGACCATTTGTACAGTGTCTATGGAGAAGGGCCCAAATTTCCCCTCAGAAAAATGCCAAATTCAATGGTCCCTAACACAAAAATGTATTTAAAATATGTTAATTAGTAGATCAACAGAACACAGACTTTCCACATTTTGAGGTAGTGACCTTGGGAATGCGCAGTTGACCCTACAATTGGCTAGATTTTTATCGAGTGACCTGACTCGATACCTTTATAATAGCCTTAGCAGTATGTCATATTCTTAATTAACACAAACGTACATAATTGATAGAAGGCCTACAAACATGTTTTTTTATTTTTTTTTTTAAAAAAAGTAAAAAAAATATTTTTAAAATGTTTAACTTAATAAATGCCAAAATTGAAATTCCCGAAAATTCCCACTATTCCCGGGCCCTTCAAAATTCCGAAATTTCCGGAAAGTTGCCCAAATTCCGGAAACTTTCCCACCCCTTTGCAACCCTATCTGCAATTGTTGTGATTTCTTACTGCTCAAAACTTCAGATTTACACAACCACTGGTCAGAAATTAATTCTAAGGACTTTTTAACCCGTGGAGACTTCATATTTGCACCAGTAGAAATTTGGAAGGTAATGTTAAATTTGGGTATAATGAACTTTTCTAATTTTAGAAGTTCTCACGGAATGGCCATAGCGTTACGAAGTGCGAGACTAAGCTAGATTTTTGTTCACTTCACCCTTCACTCCAAATGTTAGTTGGGTACCGCAACGGTAGGGTTGTATCCCCGGGGCTTCAACGTCCCGTTGCTGGACTATAATCCTCACTCCGCAAGCACATGACTGGCCATTTCAAGAGCCCCTCTGCCTGCCAGACGTTAAATCACACCTATTCCCTCATTGAGCAGTTAAAGGGATTAATGTTAACTAAGGCACTTTGTGGACATTAGTATCATGCGATTACTCACTTTGAAGCTCAAAACTGCAATTTTATCTTCGGAATCCTGGGGAGGTTTAAGCATCAAACGTCCATGTTGTTGAACGTCTGGTGCTCGGATTAGTGACGTAGTTCAATTCTGCTTGGTTTTTGGTTTGAAATTGTCCAGATACACAAATGTGAAGAGCAAGGGTTTTCGATGAAACTTCTTTGGTACTGTGGAGCGCATGGGAGGCGACTGCCGCCGTAGATTCTGACTGGATTAGTGTTGCCAGATTTCGCCAAGTCGCTGAAGCATTCTAGGTATGAATCAGGGGGTATCTGCCGACGTCCTCATTACTATTTGTGTAAGAAAGAAATCGCCAGAATAAGTAATCAATTTCCGTTAGCAAATATAGGAACTCACAATAGCTTGTCATCTGCTAAAATGCATGCAATATAGTCATGAAAATGGGTTTCAATAATATATGAGTCAAACGTGGCCTCCGCAATGCAATTTCATTGTGAAAACTGAAGGACTACAAAAGTTGTTGCCCCTAAATAATTCTATATAAAGGAGTGAGCAACTATAAAATGGAAGTCGATTTGAGTTGAAGTTGGCTGTTGGGAGATTTTGAAAAAGGATAAGTATTATGTTTATTGTTCATTATTTAGTGTATTCATTATTACAATCTTAAAGGGTATTTCGTGATCCAGAGCCTCGTCCCCCGACTTACCTAAACGATGTTGAAGATTTTTATATCATCTGAACCGTCCTTAGTAATCCACGTGTGCCCAATCTTACGTGCACATTCGGTCGCATCTGTAGAAATTCGGCATTTGTATTTTTCTGTCCCGTTAAACGGACAAATTACACCACATAAGCCTATGGGACCGTGGAATCGAGCACTTGCTCATAACACAAACCGCAAGATCGGGATCAGCTCAACTTTTTGGAATGAGCTTTTCTCAAGCATATCCAGTGATCAATGATAAAACGAAGGTGCTGAAAATCACGAAATGCCCTTTGGTAAGGCATGTTGAATACACTACTGCCCTTATATGTAGTAACCTTCACCAAGTTTATAGTCCTAATAACACAACAGGGGTATTTGCCATTTTTTTTTCGAAGTTTGAACTTAAGTTTTAACATTTTGGGCTTGTATGATGACTAGCGGGGGAAAGCTCTGGAGCAAATTCAGTATTACGGTATAGGCTTCCTGTTAACACCCCTCCCAAGGCACTGCTTCAATACACAGGAGGAGATCCAGGGTCGTACGCACGAATTGTTTTGGGAGTGGTGACGATGAAAAAAAGGTAAAAAAAAGTTGATTCTTAAAAAAAATGGGACTCTTGTTTCTGGTCAACAGTGCACCTCAACCAATGAAATATCCTTCTTGAGCATTTTCCCACCAAAGGAGGTTTTCTGGGGTCAATTTCTTTTAATAATTGCATTTTCATCTTAAAAAACAAAAAATATCCGGCAACAAGTGCGACCTTTGCAGTGAACCCCCCACCGTTATGAGCCCGATAGATGCTTGAATAATTTCCCCATTGAACATTAGTTTTCAATTTGACCACACTGGCAAATATGATGCGCGCCCCAAAGCTTAAAACTAACACTCTAATTTCATTAGCCTAATCCAATCCCACAATGAGAGAAAACTAATGAAATCCAGAAAATAGGCCTATTGGGTATTGCAAACAAATACAATCAGAGTATGTGTATCTAGTTTTGGGTATTTTGATATAGTCGTAGTTCCAATTGTGTCAGGTTTCTCTAAAACATGCTACATATAAAACGAGTGAAAATTGGATCCCTAAAAAGAGTAAAACATCACTCCAACAAGAGTTGCTTTCTACTCATTTTAATTTTGTCCTTTGTTTAACTTCTCAAAAAGCAAAATCCTAAACTAGGGGGAGTTCTAAATGTGGTATTTGTTACTATGGCTCGAGGGTATTCCCAATGCACTCGTCTTTGCATATTGAACTGGAAGCGGAAAAAGAAAGTGGAATCATTACCATTTACCAAGGGCTGGACGGAAATGCCAAATTTCACGGGAAACAATACAAATTTCCCTTGAAGATTGCAAAATTTCCCTGAAGGATTGCAACAATTTCCCTTCAATTCTTATGTATTTCTTTATTTACCTGCCTACAATTTCCCTCCAAATAGTTAAAATTTCCCTGGAACCAGGTTCCCAAGTTCCGAACTTTTTCCGACATGCAGTTACCAAAGATAGGTGTCGTTGGGCTGATTATATGCATTGTAATATTATCGAGGAATCGTTAGTTTTGTATTTCAGTCGTTTTAGTTTAGTAGCCTGTTATTCGCAGACTGCCTGGGGCGACTCTTTCAATTTCTCGTAACGATTCACCATTTTGTACCTTTCTTTATGTTCATGATACCGATGAAGGATATAGTTATGATATGACGTATGATATGTGGAGTTCATTGAAAGCCATTGTTAATATTCACTTTTGGGTATCAACACGCGTAAAACGCATTCCTTGTCAACGCTGCCTGTCTTTTATCAAACTCAAAGCGTCGTGTAAGCTTAATGTTATTTTAATGATACAATTATACAATAATAATAAAGCAGTTTGAACTGGCAATGTACAAAGCCCAAAATGGAAAATCATTCAACTTACCAATCATCCATGAACTAGTTTTGAGGAGTTTTTTAGAATGATATTGTCATTGGCCCTTGTGATAGCTTCCCTGATCGATGGGGAAATGCTCGTTTTGCAAAAAATGGGAAATGGTGGCCTATTTTATTGGTGACAATCTGTTTGAATGCCCTTTGAATGCATGTGCTCCACCCAAATACCCTTTGGCTTTGCGAGTTTTCGGTACTATCTCAATCCCAGACTTGCAACACAATTCCAACATTGGTAACGCTAGATGTCCGAAAACCATAGTCCAACATATACCCCTGACAACATAGCTTCAAACATTATAAAACGACAACACCAACAAACAAATACACAGTCAAATCAGAACACACGGCTCACAATCAAAACCGATGTATCGATCATTGTACATATTGCCAATTTCACAATGCACCAAAAAAAACCCTTTGTAGCCCAAACCGACCGGATAGACATTTTATGACCTGGTGACCGGTCAATTGAGTAAGCACAACACGACAGAGCCTTTGATCATGTGCATGTTGCGTGTTTTTCCGAACTATTTTGCAATTTTTTGGCATGTTTACATTAAAAACCGACGCAGTTATGCCTCAGAAGCACTTTAAAAGGCTATTACTCCCACGCGAACGCTGCTGAAACTGTAAGTATAGGTAAAAGAGCATTTTCCCAGTGCTCATAATGCTCATAATTTGGTCCACTTGTGAAATGGTTCACGTGGGCTGGTACAGTACTCGATCGACCACTATCCCAAGGTAATCTTTCACGCCAGGAAGTAACATGTAACAGCCGTACGTAGTTGACCAATCATGCCGCAGAATTCCCAATTTGGTGACATCACAACAAAAACACCGACCTACAGAAATACATGTAGCTATTGCATGGTCCACCGAATTAAAAATTGACATTTACTCAACTTGACTTAACAAATCCATACCTAATGTCACGGATTCTTATTTCATGTCAATGTACTTACGAGGATGTTTGGCATCAATAATGTGCAAAATGAAATAAAATTTAAAGGCACTAAAGTATACTAAATTTTGCCGTTATTAAAAATTCCACACAAAACTTGCAGAAACATGTTCACATAGTTAGTTATTATACCAAAGTTTAAATCCGGTTTGTCCCCCGCTAGCGGGGGTGTTCCGGATAACCCACACCAGCATACTGCTTTAAGTATGATTTATTTGGAGCCAAAAAGATAATTGACCGATGCCCTTCCGGACGGCCACTCCCAGTTTTTCGGCGTGGGCCTAGCCTTTGGGCCCTGTGGCCCACCATACAAGGCAGCATGTGTGGATGGCCGCCATAGCTCTCATAGCTGCCGCCCTTGTATGTAGATCGTCTTTTTTGTTCTCTACCAGGGTAACCCACTACCCTCCTCATCAGATTTCCTTGGAGACCGCTCAGATTCCTTAGAAAACTGATGGTGGTGACGGTTTAGGAGCCCCGCCGACAACACTCATCCCTAGGACAGTTAGTACTGGTTACCAGTATACCAATAGCAGCCCTCAAAAGGAAACCGGACCATTATAACCTCAGATTGTTTTTTTTGGCTGCAGCTATAGCTGGCAGGACCACTTAGCAATCCGTTTTTGCTGTGTGTGTGTGATGTTGTGTTGGTGGATGGTGTGTGTATATGTGGTGTGTATGTGTGTGTTCACAATTGTTAATTTTTTAAATGACCTCAATTGAAAGTTTACCTTCAATTGGAAACGCAAACTTCTGTCATAGGTCACAATGGGATCCCTCATATGTTGATTGAGGTAAGTTCATGTTTGAAAGGTCAAAGGTCATGTAGGTCACGTGAAAATGGGCTAAATGTAAAATTGATCTAAATTGAAAACTTGAAGTTCAATTGGAACCTAACTTTTGTCATAGGTGGCATCATCGATCGCCTCAATGTAATCAAAGGTCATGTGCCAGGGGGGGTCAAAGGTCATGTCGGCCCACAGCTATATTCTTTGAAGATAGCGAGCGCGAAAAGCCGAGAACCGCGAAATTTTTTTTTTTTTTTTTTTTTTTTTTTAAAATTAGGTTAAAAACGCGTGTTTTTTTGTTTTTTGAATTTAAATTTCAAAACCTTTACGTTCTTTTTTTGACATTGGTGGTCGGAACGACGTAAAGGCCAATAATAATGCATTGAAAAGCCCGTAGCAAATCAAGCACTGTTAATTGTATCTTGCCGACGCGTGCTGCTTCGGAAGTCCAATTACACATACGAAAAATAACCTAATACCGCTAATGGCGCATATTATCATGCACCTACTTGTACTTGTGTATTTTCGTCCTCCTGCATTGCTGTTTCTTCCGATGAAAATCAATATAATCTGTCTTTTGGAAGATATTCTGTCGGGATTCGTGCTACAACACGATTTGACAGTGACTATGTAATGTCGTTAACTAGAACTGATGGGGCTTAATACACGCAGGCTTTACTCTTTATAATTAAGCCTTAATTTGTAAAAAAACAATGGCATGCCCTTTAATTTGTAAATGTGAATGACCCTTTAATTCATAAATTGTGGAACCCTTTAATTCGAAATGAAGGACCCTTTAATATTGGCACAGGAATGACCCTTTAATTGGTAATGAAGGATGACCCTTGATAAAATGAGAATGCCTTTAATTGGAACTGGGATGACCCTTTAATTTTTAATAAAGGATGACTCTTTATTGGGAAACTGAATGATTTGTGAAATAATGAATGACCCTTAAATTGGAACAGTGAATGAACCTTTAATTTGGGTAAATGAAGGAATGACCCTTTAATTGGTCAATGAAGGAAGGACCCTTTAATTGGTAATGAAGAATGCCCTGTATTTGTAAATTAAGGAATGACCCCTTTAATAGTGGGTACATGAAGGTGAACCCTTTACTATTGGTAAATTAAAGAAGACCCTTAAATGGTATATGAAATGAATGGTCCCGGTCTGTATCCCTTAACACTTCTTGGGCCAAGGCCTGGGGCCCAAGGGCAGCGATTTTAAAGACTACCTAACCTTTATTCAGCACACAAGTGTGACCATACTGTCATCACTGTCAGCTACAAACGGTGACAAGACTGGTAGTGGAAATGTTACTGTTGTTTTGTATGGTACTATCAATAGAACCATATACGACATGCACGATGATCAATGAATACCACGACTGGCTGAGAGACTCGTGACCGCGAATATTCATCACTCACACTGACGGCTAGTCTTGTCTCCTACGGGGGAATATGGTCGCATTTCATAGGTTGGGGTCCTAAAAACTATACATGGTAGAAAATAGCACATTTTTGCCTTTTCCTTCAAATGAGTCTTACATTTAATCAATACATTTCTATACCATTAACAGTCTACATTTTGGAAAGCTTCTATTACAAGGTTGCCAAAAGAAGAGTACAAACTTTCTATAAGGTTGGGTCAGAATATACAACAGGTGAACAACAAACAGTTAGCATTTTTCTTGTCATGGTGAACTGTGTGGTTCCCTTTTCTGAATGATATGTAGATCAAATAAATATTCGATGCAGAAAGGTTATTACTTAGGCCCTCAAACAAGCAAAGGAAGAAAGAGTTCACAATACCTTGGTGGTCAAAATTATACAGGTGGTGTCAAAATCTGCTTATTTTTTAAGTGTAAAATACATGTAATAAAGATTTTCATACTACTTTCAGAGTAAATCTTTTCCTGGTCATTGGTATTGGAAGCAAGTTGCTTTCTAAACAATATATCAATAACCCCATATGCTTGTGAAACTTTATGATTATACGGTTATCAGAAATAAAATTAACCCTGTAAGAGCAAACTTCTGGTGCTCAAGTGTCTTAATTCAATGGAAGTTGAACTAATCCAATATTAGTAAACAGGGTAGCCAGAAAGTAAATATTGGGAGCCTCTCCTAAAACCAGCATCCTTGATAAAATCATACAGGGTGATAAAAATGGAAGGCAATCCTTCTGTATTTCTCACATTTAAAAATAAGGTCCTGCACATATACACAGAAAAATATTCTGAATATACACTGATGTATAAAGCATAATTTGTCTCCTACATGCATTAAACACATATTCACACTTCTAAAATATTGTCTACATTTACAAAATAAAGCATTTATTGTGACTGATACGCATGCTGAAAATGAATTTAAATACACAAAAAATGTCATGAAATACATCCACCCTATACAATTTGAACCACCCTGTATATATTATCTATCATATCAAATATTTCTAGCGTTTTAAAACATGACCAGTGCAAAATAACCAGTCTCAAGTGTTGTATAACACAATATTAAGACATGTTTTACCAATGTGACACAACTAGATTTAGAAATTACATGTATGTCACAAAAAGGTATTTTTTTCACCCTGTATAATTTTACTCACCCTGTATAAATGCATGGTGTTTCTTTGCAGAATTTGCATCTTAAGGTATTCAACAATGCTTATGAAAAAGAATTATTTCCTTACTGTAAATACTTTTTCAGGTACACCCTGACATACTTGGACAATTTTAAACGTAACTTCGCTATTATCCATTCAAATGAAATGGGACTTGTTGCATTAAAGAAAGAACAAAATTAGCTACAAAATGGCACCGATTTTGTTGTCATACATTCAGTACTTCCTGAAATATTTTACTTTGAACATAAAATTTGTGGGACAAATGTAATATCTCCACCATATTTGACAGACCAACTTATGAAATGCGACCATATATTACATCCACAGCGATTTTTGGTTCAAATGCAAAATCACTGCCTCTAAAATCGCCTCCGGCGTCACTTGAAAAAGACGGTTTATTTCATTCATTTTCGTCGCTTCGGCGACAGCGCCATTTTCAGATTCAGCCGTCCAGTGTTTCTATTCTATATTTAGCTATTTTTCGCAAAACAGGCGCAATCACTTGTTTGGACTTGCTACAATGCCCATCTTTGCCACTGATTTTCAAGGAACTTAGCATATCACAAGGTTATTTAGGGGGGTTGGACATCAGAAATTCCTAAAATTTATTTAAAAAAAAACGCAACATTATGGCTTCAAGACCGATGACACGTCTCGATCACTTGTGCCAAGTACGTGTTAATACAGACATACCTACCCCACTATGGGACAATTTTTTCTTGTAGAAAAATCCCCCTCCCCTGCAGCCATATAAGAAAAAATCCCAATTCAGTAATTGGTTTCCCACGGAGGTAGCAAAGTCAAGAGGTCACCAGGAGGCCATCAAGGGTTGTGTATGACGATGTAATGAATCAATTGATGCCTTGGCCCATGCACTGAGAGTCACTGCATGGGCGGGCTACTAATATGAGCATGCCCAGAGCATACATCTAAGTCACCGTTTGCAGTTAATGCTGAATCTTTTAAATGCACAATGTAAATTGTCAGTGACAGGGTGAACGTGATCAAGTTCTGAGTTGGGTATACTGTGGAGATTGACGCTTCACACTACTTCATACTACATAATGACTTCAATCAAACATGTCAAATCAATAATAGCGATCTCCCCTTCTCCATGTACTTGTGCATTCAAGCAGACCAACATGCATTATTGCAACAACAGAATTCATTTCAATCATATTGATTGGCCATCTAATTGATGTTAAGACTTACCTGTGCAGTCAAGCAGATCAACAATAGGATTTAATTGCGATCACCTAGTAATAGTATTCTTTGTCAAGGTATTGTGATGGCTACTTATGACTTGCGACTATGGAAATTAGTATTGGGAAACTTTCAAAGCCCACTCAGCTTGATTCTTGAAACCTTTGATGTGCAAAGAGCTGCGAGTCAAAATGACTTGCGACTATGGGAATTTAGAGTATTGGGAAAGGAAATCCGACTTGGCCAACTTTGAGATGCTTTATGTTGAAAAAGCCGCGGGTCAAAATGACGCTCGGCAATTTTTCTCGCGGATCAGAATGAAGAGTCAATGACGCGGAACCTCGGGTCCCTGAAATTCCTGGGAAGGTTCTGAACCGGGCCGGTTTTAAGCTTATCGGATCTGGATCGGAATCGGCAAAGATTTCCCTCCCTACCGATCTCATGAACCGATCCCAACCAGTTACTACAAAGCCTAGAAAAAATGGCAAAACCTCATTTCAAACTCACCTTATCTGCCAATGAAGACCTTAGGCCTATATGTTTTCGAACATTAGAACCAACCAGAGTCATCAGACAAACCATTCACAATTGGTAAAGTAAATATGCGTCATGAGTGTGTTTTGTATTCACAATGTTTAAGTTG
>JAMKCH010077494.1:0-17177 GCA_023653785.1 Ophioderma brevispina | reverse complement strand
TTTAAGCTTATTGGCCTAAATATGGAGAGGGCGAGGGACATTTTTTGACGGAATTTACCACTAAATTCAAACTGACACGGGACATGTTACCAAATGGTCACATTCTTCAGATTTCTGGATATTAATCACCTTGCTTCAAATGTTATGGCCTGAATGTTGAATGTTGTCCAAATCTTCTTTATATGCAGTGCTGGAATTTATCAAATATTAACCTAATCAAATGAGGACAGTGATTTTAAGCGATTTTCCACACATTATGTACATATTTTGTTTAGTCAACAAACAAGCATTTCAACTGTTTTCTTGCTGTAGGTAGTGACCCTGGGTGGTCTTTAAGTTGGCATTGTACTATTGCCTCACGAAAGTGAAGGTGACGTCATTATGCGTCTTTGCATTCCCACAAGCGTCTCGATCGTGCCGCCTTTATTATTCGCGTGCGTATCAGGCTCTGATTCCCAAGCAGAGCGCGCCGAGGATTCATGGGTGCGCACATAAACGTCGCAGAAGTGACGTCACCTCAAACTTAAGATTGACACAACTATATACCATTAATGTAGAACTAAGTACAGTCATTGATTATATGGGTCACATTGTAGTGGTTCAACCAAGAGGGGGGTTGGGGTTTGTGTGACCCTGATTGTAAAAAACCCTTAAATATGAAGACATAATAGGTAGCCTACAAATTACCTGGATGTCTTTTACCTTTTATTAACGGGCCGTTTTGAGTATTTATGTTTCTGTGTAAAATGGCTTATTTGCAATGTGGATTTTCAATTTTGAGAGCAAATGGTAAAAAATGTGCCAGTGCCGCTTTAACAAATCCAATGCTTTACGTTCAGCTGCAAGATTGTAAACTATGCAATATTAGTGATTTGACAATGAACTTTTTTACACCAACTGACCAATAAATGTCCAACTGGCGCAAATATCACATGTGGCCTCCCATCTTGGAAGCCACGTGTATGTAAGCTGTTAAGACGCCCTTTTCAGGCATCGTTGTCACCCAAAGACCCCATATTTGTAAAATTGTACATATGCACCCAAAGACCCCATTTGGGGGGGGGGGAAATATTCACCCAAAGACCTTAGATTTTAGATAATTTTGCAAAAATCTCACCCAAAGACCAAAATCCTGTTTGGGAACATGTTGCGCAAATGTCACACTGGTAAAGCCCTATTTTGGGGCAATTTGGCGACCCTCACCCAAAGACCCCTATTTTTTTCAAGTCCCTGTCACCGAATGCCTTGGAATGAGCCTTACACCCATATCCATTAATATGTGAGTGCCCCCCCCGCCCCGATCATCACATGAATTCACACTAACAAATCAAGAAGGCCACAACCCAACTAACTATTTGTAGTGAAAAAAATTTAATAAGGTGTTCACACTCAATTCTAATTATCTTGATGTCGTCTGCTACAAGAAGTATGGACATCAAGGTTGCCAAATTCGGAAAACCTTGGTGTCAAAAGTCAAGGGGATGTAAAGGGGGGGGGTTCGAAATCTTTTTGACTAAAATGCCTTTCAATTCTGATTTATTGTTGATATTCTTGGTGATACCATTATTTGAACGCGATTCATTATTAAAAAGTTGAATTTTGGAAAACCAAAATAACACCCCCTACCTATATGTACCCCCCTCTCATATATTTACATTGCAAACAGAAAAATGTTATTATTTTTAGCTGTTTATTCGTTTTTGATCAAAACAAGGCCAAAAATTAAGTAAAATTTTGTATCATTGTGTAAAATATATACGAGGGGGGGGGGGGGGGTACATGGAAGCTTTCCCTAAATTTCATCCCCAGAATTTAATAGTTTTAAGGGAGACCTGTTATGTGAATCTCTTTGCACCCTTTTAAAAATAAAAAAATAAATGCGCCTGTCTTCCAACTCTAGTCCCAATAGGTACCTTATACTCCATATAAGGGTACCACCACACGCCATAGGGTCTATGTCAAGACATTCCCATTGAGTGTGGATGGTGAGCAAAATGTTCACCGTATTTTCTCATGAAAATGATATAAAGGCCTGCAATAATTACTTGCAATTTTTTTCTCATGTCTAGAATGTAAGAGAACACATGCCAAGGTATTTTAGCAGGATAGAAGTGCATTTTGTGGTTTAAGCTTTCATGAAAATTTTTCAATTTCGTGTACACCAGTTGCAATGGCAGAGTGTGTTGACTCTACTAGACACAAGTTAGAAGCTTCACGTTGGCCTATCCAACTCCCATAGAATGCCACAGTACTGAAATTCTAAGATGGCGGATTTTGCAGCAGTGTCTCGGTACCGCAACCCGGGTTGTATCCCCATAGGGCTACAACTTGGTTGCGGACAATGGGTAAGCAGCGACCAATCTTATGTACATTTTCCAGAGCAATAATTGCATGTAGACGTTTTTGGTCCACACATATGCCAATTGAGCAATATTCCTAGGGGATTAATGTTAACTAAAGGCACTTTGGGGTTTACTATCAAAGCGATCACTTACGTTTGATGGGAAAAATCGGCAATTTTCTTCTCTTCTATCCAGGGATTCTATCGCAGCAGCCGGCCATGGTGTTTACTCTCTCGAGGTATACTCTGGAACAAACGCTCTATTGCCACTGACCTGTATAGAGGTCAGGTCATATTGGCTAGCGGCTGCGACAGGCCGCCGATCCCCTCGTGCAATTTTCACGTTCGTTTATCATGCTCTGTTTGAGCTTTAGGTGATTGCGAATCGGGTTACACTAAGTTTTGAAACAGGGGTCCAGTGGACCCCTTAACAACCTGGAATTGCAAATTTGAGGGTCCAATCGCAAATTCTGGGGTCCACATTTTTTATTGTGTAAAAATTGCAGGGTCATCTTCATCATAGTTCAATCACATAACAATGCAATACATACCAGTCCCAATCTGCCATGTGCCGACCTCAATTTTTTTTTGTTACTATAATAATGCCATGATTAAAATAATGCTGTAAGGTAAAAATGTCAGTTGGAAACAAGATTACAAAAAGGGTTTTACACTATGTAAGCATTCCGTCAATTTAATTGTCAATTTGTCATTGTATAAAGTTGATCACCTTTAAGTGTAATTTTATAAATAAAAAAAGAAAAACGTAAAAAAATATTTTTCTTTAATTAAAATTGCCAAACAAGAAAAAGAAAACTACACCTTGGACTTTCTGCTGCTTTTTTTTAATTAGAAAAAATCATTTGTCCACTAAAATATATTGTTTAATAAATCAAACTGTACTTTGTTCTCCAGCTCCCCCTCCCCCTCCCATAAATAAAATAAAATTTATCAAATTTATAACCGCCCCCCCCTCCCCCTCCCACCACCACCAGTTCCACCAGATGCTTTCTAAAATACACCCTAGTATCCGCAGTGGTATAGTCCAAGGGGTGAGCCACAGCCCTGGGAGGTGTACCTCAGGTCAAGTGGGGTATTATGATTTGTTAGTTACCAGTTCTGGGCAGGCTCCACATTATGAGTACAAGGGCTAAGTAAAGGTTAGTCCATCTAGAAGACCCCTCGTTCCTCCTTTGTCCATCCCCCTGTGACAGAGCAACCGAGCCCGGTTAGCGCGTGGAGGGTCCTTCGGATTGGAGAAAAATCTGGCGTTGAAAACCTAAAGCAATTGTAATCAATACTCACATTGACAGATCATATTTAGCCAATAAGCTTCGATTGGCAACCGGGGATGGGGATGACAAGCCTCGACGACAGACGACCACAACCCTCTTTAGGGGACTTGCCGGTTAGACCTTTGGTAACGATCACATACAAGTAGTTGTTTTTACAACACCGATCGATATGTCCCTCTATGGTCATGTTTTTTTAAGTTGGGACCCAATTACGTGCATTGCAATGAAATTTTTTTAGGCAAAACTACATGATTTTACAGGGTTGCCCCTATATAAGTAATATATTATGAGAGCATATACTTGCAGATTTCGAGACAATACAATTGGCTTCATCATACAGGGTGACTCATAAATATATACAGGGTGTTCGTAACAAGCAAACATAACGTAAGAAAAGGATTAGTTTATGGGTGTCACCCCTAAAAATACAGTGATGCTTACAATATTTTGGCAGTGTTTAATATAATTAACAAATTGCCCCACCAAGGCCAGTACAAACTTTTATCGGACAAATACTGCCATTACAGATTACAGGGGGTGGTCCAAAATTTAATGGAGGAGTTCTTCTATTCTCCCTATATATGGTACTGAATAGACATATTTTCTGATTGAGATGTGTTACTAGAGTGAAATCAGCAAAGCAATCAATTCATGAAAGTTAGAAGAGAATTCGGACCAAAGCGTTTTCGTGAAAAGCCTTTTTGATCAAAATGGAGCACGAGGGCACTTTTTTCAGATGTCGCAACAAACATTTGTTGTTTATAGATTTTAGTGTACTGAAGTGAAAGAGGATCACAACCTAGACCTGCCTATGATATTGAACCTAATAATCAGCTTGTTTGTCCGTATCACCCATTTGTAGCATTGTGATCCTCAGCCACATGCATCCTCGCCACATTGATCACCCCGCTTTTGCGCTTAAAGAGTTAACAAATAATAGTACAAACTAAAAATATATTTTTTGCTTCAGGAAAATTGGAAGGCCAATGTCAAGGAAAAAAATAATACCCCAAAAACAAGGCTCTGTCTCATATAAAAATTAAACAAACTACAAGCATGTAAACAACTTTGGGAACTAGATTGCAACAAATCCACCCTTTTTAGGTGCCCAAACTTAAAAAACATGACCCTAGCGTTATAGCGGATTCTTGTCAAAAGTTAGCATTCAGGTAAAGTTCAACCGCAAAAGCTCGCTTGACAGGCACATGTTACACACAGCTTGTTTTTGAAATTAGTTGCTTTTGTAAGATATGCCAAAATTTGGCAAACTGTGAGAAATAAATATCAGCATAATTTCTTTATGTTCATGTTCGGTCCACAAAAAAAAGTTCGAGCTATGTTCGGCACATTGGCTTAAATTGAGTTATTTATTATTAAAATAATAATATTGCATATACTATAATTAAGGGCGGGATGGAGGGGAGGGGGAATGGGGAATGGGGGGAGGGAAGGGAGGAAAAGGGAAAGGGGGTAGGGGAGGGGAAAGGGGAGGGGAGGGAGGGGGGAGGCGAGGGAGGGAGGAGAGAGGATGAGGAGAAGGGATGGGAAGGTGGAATGGGGAGGGGAGGGGTGAGGGAAGGGGCGAAATGCGGGAGGGGAATGGGGAGGGGAACATTTTGAGGAGGGGAAGGGGAAGGGGAATGGGGAGGGGAATGGGAGGGAATGGGGAGGGTGATGGGAGGGGAATGGCGATGGGAGCCGGGGGGACGAGGGAGGAAGGGAGGGGGAGGGAATGAAAGGGGAGGGGGAGGGGAGAATGAAGAGGGGATGGGGAACTCAAGCGTGCAAAAAATATGGAAAAGAATCACCTGCAGAAATAACTGAAATACGGAGAGAAAAGAGAAGAAATTTTCGAAAAAGTAGTGAATTACAAACTGAGGAAATGTGAAATAATCAGTATATACAGGTGAGTAGCAGAGCCTGTTAAAAAATGCATTATTTGAGTTAAAAATATAGAAATAAACGGATATGAATGAAAGCATGAAGGAAGGAAAGAATTAAGGGAATGGGAGAAGGAATATAAATTCCAACTTACCTTATTATTATGAATAAATAAATACAAAAATAACAAAGAAAAGAAGGAAGAGAAGGAGGAACGGGAAGAAGGAACATGGAAGGGGAAGAACGGGAAGGGAAAAGGGAAGGTGTGAAGGGAAGGGAAGGGGGGAAGGCGAGGAGGGGGAAGGCCGAGGAGGAGTGGAAGGGGAGAGGAGGGGATAGGGAAGGGAGAGAGCGAGGTAGGAGGAGGGGAGGGGGGGGGAGGGGAGGAGAGGAGAGGAGGGGAGGGGGACTGGGGGAAGTCAAAATGGGAAGGGGAAGGGGAGTGGAATGGGGGAAGGGAGGGATGGGAAGGAGTAGGGGGGATTGGGGAGGGGGAATGGCGATGGGAGCCCGGGAAGGGAGGGGGACGGGGGGAATGAAAAGGGGAATGGGGCGGTGAAACTCAAGCGGGCATAAAATATGCAAAAGAATCAACCGCAGAAATAACTGAAATAAGGAGAAATTTCTGAAAAAAGTAGTTGAAACTGAGGAAATGTGTGAAATAATTTAAATAGGCCTTACGGTGAATAAACAGAGCATGTTATAATGCAATCTTGATTTTAAATAAAATATAGAAATAAGAATGAATGAAAGCATGAAGGAAATAATTAATGAAATGGTGAAGGAATAAATTCACAACTTACCCTTATTATTATAAATAAATAAATAAAAAATAACAAAGAAAGAGAAGGAGAAGGGATGGGAAGAAGGAAAGGGGAAAAAAGGGACGAATGGAAGGGGAAGGAAAAGGAAGGGAGGGGGAAGGGGGGATGAAGAAGGGAAGAGGGGAAAGGGGAGGCGAAGGGGGAGTGGAAGGGGAGAGGGAGGGAAGGGAGGAGAGGGGAGGGGAGGGGAGGGCGAGTGAGGGGGAGGGAAAGTGAACATGAAGAGATGGGAGGAGAAGGGAGAGGGGGGAAGGGGAGGCAGAGGGGAGGTGAGGGGGAAGGGGAGGGAGAGTGGTGGGGAGGGGGGAGTGGGGGAGGGAGGAGGTGAGGGCACCATTTGAATTTGATTCTTGAAAATTTTACTAAGTGAAATTGGTGAAGAATTAGCATGCAACATGAAGATTATGTTGGCCTAATACGTAAAAATGCACTTACATTTGTAAGCTTCCTGTAAAATATTCCACAATAATAATTATAACACAATTTTTTTCACAAAACATTCATTGCTTGTGCAGCATTTTATTGTTTCAACCTTTCATCAAATAATAATGTATAATACACAATTGCACACTCCAAATGTACACAGTAAAGTAATCCCCGCATTTCGGGGACTGTATCACGCAAAATTGGCGGAATTATACACAGATATGACTGTGCTGGCATAATAAAATATTAAGATTTTTCTTTCAAATACAAGAAATATCAACAAGTGCATTGACTCGCAGTAGTACGTTGACCTCTCATGTTCTATGCATAATGCCATGGCCGTGAGGAAGTTCCAGTGTACTCAACGCCGACTTACGGCGGTCGGTAAGTACGTATATCATTTCAAAATTGAAAAAAAAAAGATGCTCTTAAAGTGAAACCAGCGTTTAAAATTCTCAATACTGGAATATACCGAAAGTCATTGTGGGAAAAAAAGGAGCGGCCACTGACCTCTATACATGGATAGCGGGCGGGGCGATCGGAAACTGAAACATTTGACCGGCAATTAGGCAAGAAGCTAACTATTATAACTGCAATCCTCGGGGTTATCTTTTGAAGACCCTCCTTTTTCAAGCAAATTTCAGTTTCCCCATTTAAAGGTTAGATTCCTATCCTCAGGCCTATTTCAGATCCAGAGACCCAGGTTTTTCAGTTTCCATGCTGGATATGTTCTTGCCAAAGTTTTGGCTTAAAATTTCTCAAAATTGAAAGCGAATCACAGCCCCAAAAACCTTTAATGCCATTGATGAGGTTAAAGCTTTAAATACCTGGGCGTTACTTGGATCCCATTCTTCTTGGGAGGGCCACCTCAACCTGTTTTAAAAACTCTGTCAACAAAAAGATAGGGGTCCTTTATGAGAACAAGATCATACCTGAAGATTACACTCTCAATACTATGTACCAGTCCCTGGTACTGCCATCCTTAGATTACTGTCGATTGGTATGTGGGAAATGCTGCTACGAAACATCTACTAAGTTGACTTAGTCCAGCAGCGGATGAGGAGTAGATGAAAATCTCTGAGAAAGTTTTTTTCTCAGCTGATTACATCTTTGAAAGTTATATAATGGAATCCAGGTGGGTTGTTTTTGTAAAAATTGCCACCTTGGCAATTTGAGAAATCCAAGATGGCCGCCATGTCACTGGTTAAAACCCAATATTGCAGTTTCCATGGACCAGGACACCCCAAAAGATTGGAATTGTTTTTTTTAAATAATTCATCACGTTGAGGTAGGAAAGGTAAATTATAATGTACTCTTGGAAGGCACGCTTGATTAATTGAGAAATCCAAGATGGCCGCATTTTTTTAAGCAAGAGAAAAAAAACCCGGAAATGCACTTTTCCACAGAGCTACAACCCAAAATACACGTTTATCATTTTTTCTCATCTGTTTTCTATCTCTAATAGGTATACGATATAATTAAGATGGATGTAAAATGTCACCCTTAGGCAATTAGAAAAAATCCAAGATGGCATGCAGTGTGCCATAAAAACCACTAAAATATGGCAGTTTGTACAGACGGGGCAACTCAAATGCATTTTGTAGCTGTTACCGAGAGCCGACCAACTGATGTGATGTTTCGGTGTGCGCTACGCGATGTTGAGGCAAACCCAGCGGCTGTTGTCCTGCTACTGCGACCATATGGGTTTTGGGCGTTAATAGATGAAAAGCTTTAATGTCTTCCGGAGCCCTTCCGTATGCTTGAGGTACCATTTAGTGCCCTGACCGCGGCCCCCAGGGTTGCTTCGACAGTCCCGAAGACAAGGCAGGCCGGAAGAGGAGAGAAGAAACACTGGGCACGGTGTGAAAGACGAGTATGATTATTAGAGTGGGGCCATGGACAAGCCCGTCCCTAGACCACAGCAGGTGAGCTCGGTCAATGGACAAGGGTATGCCATCTTGGTTTTTTTTTGGAAACCCCACTTGCCAGGAAGGGAGGAAGCGAATGCCAACCAGAAAGGCAGTTCCTAGTACAGGGAGAAGGCCCTATCCAGTGGTTCGAAGTCCTCTAAGAACTGGAGCATTAGCAGGCAATCCAACTCCGGAACGAGTGAACTAACAGGGGGACGAACCGAAAAACAACGCCCTTCAGCAGATTAATGAGGATTGGGCTATTTAGAGAATACAATCGCGGTGGTGTACTCGGTTTAGAACTTGACTGTTGGACGCCCAACCCTCAAAGGAAAATTCGTTAGAAATCCCCAAGATCTGAATACAGAAGCAGACAGCAGATCAATCTATCGAAAAAAAAAAAAATTGGCGCACCATCTATAGAACCGGAGGAGTCGAGAATCATTAAGATTCTCTAGTTGACTTCCCACTTTGCCTGAGCAGCGAGAGCAACAGCCTGTTCAGAAAGTCCCCCCTGAGTGTATTGTTGGCGTAAATGCGCCAGACAGTCAAAGTTGAGAGCGCGGAGGGTACGCTCCGGGACGGACGAGTCGGCTGGAGGATCGCTACTAGCAGGCACTAGTCCCCCACTAGCATTTCTAGAAGGTGGGAACCACGCTGATAGCCGGCCCAAATGGGGCCAACAACAGAACCAGGCAATTGTCGGACCGAGTATCTTCTCGAGGACTCTCGTATAGCATCGCAATGGGGAGGGGGAGGGGATAATAGGCACTGATCCCCCACGCATCCGAACCCACGGCTTGGGATCTTGCTCATGAGTAGTACGCTGGAAGCTGGTGATTCCCAGTGGGGCGAGTAGGGCCCAGTAGGGGACGCTATAGGCCTCTGAAAAATGACGGCAGGAGGTGGACGGTGCCATTCCCACTGCAATACCACCCTTACTCTCGATGGCAGCCCCTGGCATTGCATACCCTTCCGGGAGAGGACGTCGGCTAGGACATTTCTAAACCCCTGGTCATTGCGATCTATTATTTAAGGAAATGTCCCGTTGCCTGCACCACTCTAGGAGCCGGAATACCTTTGGCAAGAGACTGAGGTTTAATTGATCCCCCAACTGAGGTCGGGAAACAGCTTTATAAGGGGCACTGGAATCCGGAGGGACATCGGGTGGTACCAGGATCGGAAGTACCCGAGTATGTGGATCTGGATACCCCTCAGCTTTAATCTGCAGTAGGGAATCATCCCAATGAGGCTGGCCAGAAGTCACAGAAGCCGAAGCCTTAGCCTGGCTGGGACCGACATGCTCTCCAAGATTGCTCGGGCACACGCCACGGCCGAGGCTACGCTTTAAGTAGAAGTGCCTCACCTTTGCCAACAGAAAATCCAGTATCGCTCCCAGAAACTGGGGGCTTCTGGGAGAGTGAGAGAGGATTTGCCTTGTCGAGGTTTCTTGAATCCGAGTGACTTTATCAGGTATAGGACCTCCTCTATAAGACCGAGCCTTGCGCGGAGGGTGGCCCCACCAGTAGCCAGTCGTCTACGTAGACGAAGATGAACTCGGCTACCACCTTCACGACCCTTGTTAAGGTCCGTGGAGCGGTCAACAGGCCGAAGGGCAGGACCCGGAAATGAGCCACTTCACCTCCTCCGTTGTGTTCTCACACTTTGTTATCAAGGCGATATTTCAGGGCATGTCATGATGACATCACATGTGAAGGGGCCACGTCTTGAGGATCAATGAAGTACAAAAGGCACTGATATCATGCCAGAATTACTGGGCTGGCCACGTCTGAGTGGTTGGGCCCCGTAGCACCATTATACGCATTGGCAAAGCGCGAGCTTGAAGGATTACGAGGGTAAAAGTGTTCATTAACTGCCTGGGTGTTCATCGATGTCGCACGGGGGGTTCGGCTGAGGTCAGTGAGGCAGGTCAACATTCATAATTCTGCCATGCTATGGGCAATCTCAATCAGTCGCGTCCGGCAGGCAAGACAGACCGTTAAGACATTAAAGTAGCTCACAAGTTCGCGCTTCCTGCACCTAAACTATGTGCTGCCATGCCCACACTAATGAAAAAAAAGCATTCAAGGAAATGTAGCCCGTGCACTGACATCTTCAGGTAGCTATGGGAGGGATGCTCAGAAATCTGATCCATCTGAATTTGTACCAACTTAAACATGCTGATGGAAACGAGAAGCCAGGCTCTGTTGCCAGCGCAGTGCACAATGATGTGCCCTTAGCTCCTAAGCAATTATTGAAGTGATTAAATGCTCATGTGGAGGTGGTAAGTGGCCTCAGTGGAGGTGAGGCACCATGTGGATTAAAGGTCGTGGAGTGCCCTCGCAAATATGACTGTTCCATCTTTCGGTGTTCATGACATGGAAAGAAAGAAGCGGAATGTCGAAAAGAGAAAACCAAAACAAGTAAACCACGCGGAATAGGGAAAACGGACCAAGAATGGAAAGAAACTGTTAAGGACCCGGAACTGTCAAGTATAGGTGTTGCATGATCTGGTTGGCGTATCAAATTTGAAAATAGTAGTAACGGTTGTAGAGAAGTAGAACCATTTCCGGCGTACCTCATAGTCCGGGAACAATGGGGTGAACTATAGAGCACGATTTAGTTGCGTCTTTTACGCAAACATCTAGTTTCACTGCTTTTATTCCGTTATCGTCTATGGAGCACCGGACTATGGCTCCCACAGGACTATAGTTGCTTTCACATCCGGGTAATGATAATATTAAAATACACCCCTAAGCGTAATGTGTAAGAAATGCTCGGCTCTTTATCCTTGAGTGGAGGGTAGTCGGTATGGTAAATTATTTTAAGAAAATCAGCGCATTTAAAAACATTCGCGGCGCCATGCTTGAATATCTTTTATTAGCTAATGTGACAATTAAAATTTACTATTTTATATTCCAATACAATTATGGCAAGGGAAATACTAGTCAACTTACATTTGTAAGGACTTTGTATTTTTTGTTGTACTCTCAATGAAATGTGCAATTTTACATCATATAAAAAAAATAAAAAAAATGGCGGCCATCTTGGATTTCATAATTATTCAAGCATGACTCTACATAACATTGCATTTTCGGTTTGATACCAAAAACCTCCACTAATTAACCAAAAACAAGAATAACTTGATTTTGGGTTTGGTGGGCTGTCTGGGGTAAAATGCAATTTTAGAGCTTTTAACACGCCCAATGGCGGCATCTTGATTTCTCAAAATGCCCAAAGGGTTGCAATTACACCAACCTTGGTTCCATTGCATACCCTTTCAGAAGATATAAGCTGAAAAAAATATTTATCAAAGATTTTGATCTCCATGCCACATCAGGCTTCCCTGCTGCCAGACTATAAGAATACAAAATAGAAGATGGTAAAACCTAATTAAAAGTCAACAGGGCAGTTCCCTACCAAAGATATTTGAATTGCTAGCGGGGTGTGGATCTTGATTACCAGAGAAGTGGGATATACCTCAACTGTCTGGTTGTATAAATGTATTGTTGGTTAAAGCCCCCCATGTACCTGTGTAACAGTTTCCATAAGGTTAGTGATCAGCTCCCATATCAAACCAGAGGAGTTTAAAACAATGGAAACCTCTAACCCACCTACCACCCTAGAAACCTTCAGGCAAAAGAACTTTTAAATAGAGGGGTGCTGTGTCATGGAACAAACTACCTGTGCTTGTAAAACCCATTACCCTCTTCAAACAAAACAACTCTCAAATGTTGCATGCAAGAACAATCTGTTAGTATATTAGGTTTTTTTCCTGAGTGCCATATTGCCTACATACCTCACATGTGTTTTATTTTCTGCAGCAGTTAGGTTTGTGTCTCTCCCACCGATGTCCTGCATTTGGTGGGATGGGGTGACGGGCAAACGGTCCGGGGATTATAGTTTGTGGCGGCACAGATTTCATGGTATGGATGGGTCTTCTTGCGGGGCGGGAGGGGAATGAGGAATGCGACAGGTAGGGGGTGGTGGGGGTCGTGTTGCCGGGTTGGAGTGTGCCTTGGTACGCATGGTCTCGTGAGGGACATTTCTGGTTTGTCACGGTGTTGGTTCTTGAAATCATACCTGGCGGATAGGGGAGCTGTCTCGAGCGCGGGGGGGGGGGGGGGGGGGGGCGGGGGGGTGGTGGGGGTGGGGGGGGTGGGTGGGGGGGGGGGGGGGGGGGTGGGGCGGGTTCGGGGGGCTGGGCGCAACCCCAACTGCGGGGGCACGGCAGGAATCGGCCTTTAGAATCTCCTATCTGCACCTGGAGACTGCCTTGACCAGGTCAATGTCGTCAGGCCACATATCTCAGCCTTCTTTATCCCAGTGTAAGGGGTGGAGGAAACACAAACCTTCTCACCAAACATGTTTTCAGATTGTGCAATTTTACATTTAAGTTTTCACTTTAAACCTATTTCTATTGTTTTTAAACTATATAATGACTTAAAAATAGCTTGCGGTATATGTATTTTAACTTTTG
Source organism: Ophioderma brevispina (assembly GCA_023653785.1). Lineage (NCBI taxonomy): Eukaryota > Metazoa > Echinodermata > Ophiuroidea > Amphilepidida > Ophiodermatidae > Ophioderma > Ophioderma brevispina. Next base: position 4,020 of record JAMKCH010077494.1, on the reverse strand, counting down.
ATATGGGTACAATGGTATATGTAACTTGGTTTAGGTATGTATTTTTTATATGTACCTTTGGTACTGTATTTGGTTGCACTCTCAAGAAATGTGCACATTTGTGTATTTCCTACTTCAAAATGGCGGGCAATCTTGGATTTCACTATGATGCAAGCATGACTCTAAATACATTGCTATTTTAATGTTTCCTACCCAAAAACCTCCACAATTAGCACAAAAACACTAATACCTTGCATTTTGGGGTTGGACCTTCCTGTGTTTAAAATGCAATTTTTAGAGCTTTTAACAGCCCAATGGCGGGCATCTTGGATTTATCAAATTGCCCAAGGGTTGCAATTTTACACACACCTGGTTCCATTGCATACCATTTCAGAAGATATAATCAGCTGAAAAAAAATACTTTATCAAAGATTTTGATCTCATGCCAAAATCAGGACTTCCCGCTGCCAGACTATAAGCTACAAAAAAATAGAGCTGGTAAAAATTATATTAAAAGTCAACAGGCATTTCCTATACAAGATTATTTAATTGCCTAGAGTGGGGGTGGATCTTGTACCAGAAAGGGCTAATACCTCAATGTCAGGTTGTATAAAGTATTGTTGGTAAAGCCCCATGTACCTGTGTAACAGTTTCCATAAGGTTAGTGACAAGCTCCCCATATATCACACCAGAGGGGAGTAAAACAAGGCAACCTCTACCCACCTAAACCTGAACCTGTCAGGCAAAGAACTTTTTAAATTTATAGGTGGTGCTGTGTCATGGAACAAAATACCTGTTGCTTGTTTAAAAAAACCCCTCTACCCTCTTCAACAAAACAACTCAAATGTGCAATGAACAATCATGTTAAGATATATTAAGTGTTTTCCTGAAGTGCCATATTGCCTACATTACCTCACATGTGTTTTATTTTCTGCAGCAGTAGGTTTGTGTCTCTTCAACCGATGTCTTGCATTGGTGGGATGGGGTGGACGGGCACCCGGTTCGGGGATATAGTTTGGGCGGGACAGATCATGGTCTGGATGGGTCTTCTTGGGGACGGGCGGGGAATGCCGGCATGCGCATGGGCGGGGGGGTGTGGGTCGTGTTGCGGTGGAGTAGGCCTTGTCCGCATTGTCTCGTGCGGGCATTTCTGGTTGTACGGTGGGTTCTTGAAATCATACCCTGGCGGATCGAGGTGTGGTCGAGGGGGCGGGGGGGAGGGGGGGGGGTGGGGGTGGGGGGCGGGGGGTTGGGGGGGGGGGGGGTGGGGGGGGGGGGTGGGGGGGGGGTGGGGGGGGTGGGGGTGGGGGTGGGGGGCTGGGCGCAAACACTGCGGGGGCACGGCAGGCATCTGGCCTTAGGCATCTCTCCTATCTGGCCCCTGGAGAAACTTGCCCTTGACCATGTACGTCCAGTCAGGCCCCATCTCTCATGCATCTCATTTTGACCCCAGTTGAGGGGTGGAGGAAACACAACCTTCTTACCACACATGTTTTCCTATTGTCCATTTTTTACATTTTAATTTTTCCTTTAAATATTTATATTTTTCAACTTTTTATAATAAGAGGTGGTAATGCCTTAAAATAAGATTGCTGTTCATAATGTATTTTTAAACAACACTTTTGAATATTGTGTACAATGGTATAAATATGTACTTGTTTAAAATGTATGTATTTTTTATTATGTAACCTTTTGTAATGTATTTTTAAGTTGTTGGCCTTGTGCCACCTGGGAACCAAGGGAGAGCAGTGCCATGCACTGATTGTTTCACCCGGGTAAATAAGAATGAAATAAAATAAATCAATAATCCTAAAAGAAATTACCCCCTTCTTACCAAATCCTTGGCTTGCACTTGGAAGGGTAGTCCTGTGCTCCGAGTTTACCGTATCGTAAATTTTGGGGTGTGGTCTTTTGTCGGCACTTTCGATTTTTCCTGCGGCTTTTCGGGTAGTGGTATTTAGGGCTCCGGGTAACCCCTGCTAAAACCTCCTCGGGTCTTATTATATTCACGCCCACTGACTTTGAAAACTTGTGTTTTTATATTTTTAAAATTAAACAAAAGGACAATTTGGTTAACCGTATTATGCTAACTCATACCCAAACCAAAGTGAGAATCCCCGGGAATTTCCTCATTTGTCTTAGGTGCTGGCACTGGCCTTGAGTTGTTTCTTTTAAATTTTTTGGTATAGCTAATGGCCCTTCACTCTTCCCTGATACAAAACCAAGAAACATAACTAAAAATATGGTATCGCAACAACGTCATAAAGACCACGATTTTGGCAAAAGTGGACATTGTCACACTTGTACATATGCAGAAATCCACTCTTGCAGTATAAAGTTAGAAATGGTGGGATATTCTAACGTACCTACATCCTAACTACTTCTAAGCGGTTTTGGCTCTAATTGATATGACAAAATGAGTACTTTTTATACATTGAGTTAAGAGCCATACTGTACCAGAACATGTTCAGAAAATAAACCGTGAAAGAAACCTAATACCACATTATTAAAAGCGGGAATATACTAAGGTGGGTGACCCGATCGGAAACCTTGTCCCCCCCATTTTATTTCCTACAAAAGTTAATTTTGGTTTAGTTTTCCTTACCCACCTTCTGATATTATGAACAGGACTCTCCAAATGTGGTCGGCCATATTGTGACGGTACCCCCTCTGGCCTCCTTGTTAGGGAGGTCTACGCCCTCGCTTTCTCTTCCCAGTTGATTCATCGCAGTAGTTTGATATGAACTTGGCAGATACTGTATCTTCTTGAGGAGTGGATTTATTTACAACACGCTTAACATCCCCTGACTCTATGCTTTAGATAAAGGTCGGAGAGATAGACCATTCGCGAATATAATAGTATGTTTGGAGCTTGCTAGTTTCGTCTGACATGTCGAGTACCGCAGGCGAGAATTTCAGAAACAGCAAGCAAAACACACAACACCCCCAGAGGACTATTATATTCGCGAATTGTCTATTTTGGCGTATATTTCTTGCAAGTTATAGATGGAGCTCATAGGATAAAAATAAGGAATCGTTTTGAGTGGTCCGAAATGCTTACTTTACCGAATTAAGGGAACAAGGTCAGCCCCCATGAATGCAATGGATGTTGACCTTTGGTGCCCCCTACATTGGGACCTAAGCATTAGCAGGCAAAACATCCGTATTTACTCCTAGAGCTCCAGCAATAATTGGCCACCATTTTATCCAAATCTGGAGTAAATTTTTTAAATTTGACCCCTTAACAAATTGATTTTTGCTGTTTTTAGCCTATAACCCAACCCCAAAACTTCGACCGCAGTAGTACATAACTATACCTTTTTGGAATCCTTAATATGATTAAACTATTAACTTGGTCTTGGTATACTTTTCAACATGATTGGATCAATTTCAAAATTTGACCCCTGTTATTGCCCTTTGACCTCCAAAAAAAAAAAACCAATTTCCCATTTCCCACCCCCTACGATAATCACCTTTTTTTGTAAATGTTTGACGCCTTTACCTACCAAAACATTGAAATTCAGCTTCTTTAAATTTTTTTTCTTCACAGATATTGCTAAAGAAATTTTTACTTTTGAGTTACTATGTGGCATTTAGCCTGACAGACTTTTGTGTGTTTGTCTCGTTGCTATTTCTTTGAATTCCAAAGCTGTACGATCATGGCAAGGTGCCCTTCATGCTATTGAGAATTTACAATCAATCATTCCCTTCCCCCAACAATGGCCAGAGACGTGTGAACACCGTTCCTATGTATTGCATTCTTTTGTTTTGTACTGCCCACTATAGGCCCGTGCAACACAGAAGGTAATTACTTTAAACTGTGTAACAATATTGGAGTGCAATTCTTGGCGTTAAACAAATAGTATTGAATGTAAAGGTTTAAACAATAAATATCTTTGCCACAAGAATGTTCTGGAAAAAAAAATTGGTGTTATATTCTGTGTGAATTTAATTTTACAGGAACAATTCACGTCCTCCCCTCCCCTCTCCTTCCCCCTCCCCCTCTCCTCGCCCTCTCTCCTCCACCACCTCTCCTCCCCT